>JACXGJ010006525.1:0-34067 GCA_016801105.1 Esox niger | reverse complement strand
GTTGTACTGTAATTACAACATTGTTAACATTGTCATCAGTGCTATTGTACAATGCTGGCTTCATGAAAATCAAGTGGCCAGTGGCAGAGAAGATGAGTGAGAGAGATGTAGCTGATAGTAGCTATATCAAATCGTATGGTAGCATTATCAGTTAAAGCCATTTCACCCGTTTGTGTTGTTGGCCACCCTCTACCTCCCCCCCCCACACTGAATCCCCCCCACCGACTCCCCCTCAACTGATTGTTTAAGTACACGTGAGTCTAATTGGAGTCGTTCCCTTGATTAGATTGGTGTCTGCTGCTGCTTAACAAAGTGTGCGGAAAAACCTAATCCAATAGCGGCAATTGTGGTCTGAGTGGAAGCATGCTATTGGTCCTCGTCATAGAAACCTTGTCACTTAGCACTGATGTTGACTTTACAGTGACGTCGATTGAACTAAATAATACGTAATACAGCACTAAATAATCAAGCCCTACAACCCACTGATGAGTACAAAAAAGAAATATGGTCGATGTAAATGTTGCCTATCTGCGTACACACTTCACTCAAGCCTATAGCTAGTGTTGCTGTTTTTTGGCACTGCTGTATCATACTGTAAATGTTCATATCATCGGCTTTGACAATTACACAGCCGTGACAGGTGGCTCTAGACGCACAAAGTGAGGGTGAAGTAGCGTCCTCCGTATCATCCCGGGACACCTGGGTCCTGTTTGTTAGGCATCAAAATAGACTGAGACGGAGAGGGATTACCAGGACTGAGAAATGCTCATTTTTGCTTTCGCTTGCGACGACATTTATAATAAGGCCCAAAGGTCTTGTCATCACAGGACAGGGAGACACGCCCCCTTGATCTGTGACTGTGTGGAGTCTTCAATCCCCTAATCGTCTCCATTGTTGTTTGTCTAAGTCGGGTAACCATATGGACATGTACATATATGGACACTGTGATCCCAGGTAAATGTGTGTGTGTGTGCGTGTGTGTGTCCATGTGTGCTTGCAAGCCTGTGTGTGTGTGTGTGTGTGTGTGTGTGTGTGTGTGTGTGTGTGTGTGTGTGCGTGCGCCTGTCAGCACACAGTAGTTGTTTAATTTTACGAACAGACCATAGTGAAGTGTGTAGCTAAGAGTTGTTTAATATATCTTCCATTGGGATCAGAGTATATTAGGAACAGAATGGTTGACATGCCAAAGAGACTCAACAGACGGCTATTCTCTTTCTCGCTCTGTCTTCAAGTCACATGCATTTGCATAGTACCAGTGTACATATTGACACATTTTACCAGGGGAAAAATTATTAATTTAATTTTCTAAACAACTTTGTTAATGTGATGATAATACACAGTGACTCTGTCTCTCTGCGTCTTTCTATCTGTCTTTTACTGTCTATATCTCTTTCTGTCTCACTTGCTCTCATCTGTGGCCCATCTCTTCTACACAATAGAGTTTCCACCAACTATATTTAGACCTGTTTAACTCCTGTAATTGGTACCTAATCCTGGCACTATAGTTCTCAGAACATTCACCAGACTTGTGGACCACATGCTGACTGACACAGAAGAGGAAAGAGAACAGGGAAATATGGAAAGAGTGCAGGGAAATATGGAAAGAGTAAATTGTGTGGCTAATGGAAAGTTTTGTACTTCTTTGACCATTGCATATTTTAAGTTATTTTTCAGGTACAGTCTGCTAATACTGCCAGACTTTGGGAAGTGAAAATACATTAATAACTGTTCTGTATCTAATGTATATAGAGTGCACAGTTTTAGGGCTGAAATGTTTTACACATTTTTTGTAATTAAAAAAAAAAACCTATATGTGAATATATTCAGTATTTATAGTATATATCATGATGATGATATGAGTGCTGAAATGTTGCCAGGTTGCTTGTGTTAACACCCCTACTATCATGATAACTGCCATGGGCTCTTCAGTGAACAACGACTCCTTTCTTAAAGACAGTCCCCTGCACAGGGCAATGTCCTGTTCACTCTCAACCTGACAACGACATACCCTGCTTAGCTTCAGGTGCTATACAGCCGGCCAAACAATATTCACTCATTAACAAATACATTTGTTTTGCGAAAATGTTGGTCATACAATAAATTAATTGTCATACAACATATCAACCATTAACAAATGCCTTGTAAATGACCCTTTGATTTGACAATGACTAATTCATAACTTATTTGTACCTTAATTAATACAGTACATAATAAATAATTTACAAATGGTGAACATGCTATGATCAAACACTAAATAATTGACACCTAGGTATGAAGGACTGTTAAGAGGTTGCTTATTAACATTTGCAAATGTTGGAAGGATGACAACTCTTTACAAACTGCTAATAAATGGTTCACCAAGGGACCTTAATACAAAGTGTTGACACCCACCTGTCTGACCACAGAACCTACGCAGCTACGGCAAGGCTAGAAATAGAAAAGATGAAAGAGAAAAGTAGAATAGAGAATGATAAACATGCTGGGATTAGACCGAAGATGTATCCTAAAATTCTCTATACTTTCATACTTTCTACGTAGTGCACTTCTTTCCACCTGGGGGCATAGGAACGGAAGGGCTCCACACTGACCTGAGCAGTCGTATTGCTACACTGACTGCAGAACATACACTGAACAGATTTGTGTCTGAGATTGGGTGGGCCAACAGCTCTGAAGTGTTTGTGTATTGTGATCCGTAATGAATAATTGACAATTATTAAAGGGATATTTTTTAGATTTTTGCCTGATGAGAGTGAAGCCTTGTGGAATAACAATCCGTGCAGCGGCCATACTGCTTCACATCAAGTGTTACCCTAGCAACATCGCTGCACTCTCCTTTTAGCTAGTTCATTATAAGTGTGTGTACAAATTTGTTAACTAGTTTTGTTTCTACGAACAATATCGGAAAAGCAGTGTTTGTAAAAACAAAAAACACCATTGGTGCAAAATGGTAAATGGACAATTGGTTAGTGATATATGAACTATGCTGAACAGTGTTTGAAGTGCCTCCATCTCAGGATTGAATCTACTCATGTTTGGTTAATATATGGTATATGCCTAGGGACTGGCTCTGGTTCTTAAGTTAACCACAGTTGATAAATGAATGGCTTGATACCACAAATGTTGAGCCACCATATACAGCTCCGGAAATAATTAAGAGACTACTGCACCTTTTTCAAAAAGGAAGGTTTTGAGTGAGGAACAGAAGGGTTTAAATTAAGAGATCACTGCAAATCGAACGCTTCTGTTCAAAACAATTTTGGAAAGGAAAATAAGAGTGGTCTCTGAATTTTTTCCGGAGCTGTATATATGGGTATGTATGTATATATGCTGTATAATATAAATACATACACATATACACATATAATATAAGAGCAGTGTTTTATCTAGTGAACGGACCAGAGCACAACAGTCAGATGAAAGAGGGGATTGGTTGGGTTAAGGGATGGATGAGTCAGTGGGAGAAACCCTGCTGACAGAAAGGTTCTTCACAGTCCAGAGATAAAAAACAGTTCATTACCATGAACTAGACGCTTGAGAACAGCTTCCCTCAAGGGTCCGAAATGGCACCCCGTTCCCTAAACCGGACTGCGGTCCAAACCAGTTCACTACGTCGGGAGCGGTGCGTCGCTGCCATTCCTCCCGTCTCAGCGGGTCCCGTCAGGGCCAGAGAGGACATTGTTGATATGATTATGTTTAATGTGATAGAAAACCCAACAGCTGTAGGACAGTTGCCACAGTCAAAGACAACAAACAGCCTATTAATATACGCTCGGTCAGCCGCAGGTGTTACTCAGCTCGCACACACGAGTCTCATTTTCCGTTGGTTACCGGCGGGCTTTTGATAAAACAAGCCCGCCGAGTTTTCCCTAAAGTCAACAGTGATTTCGGGTCTTAGGCCCATGTGAATTAAACGCCCTTGTTCAGATTAGCGCCTGCAAGCGGCGGCGGCTGAACTAAGGTCTTCTGTGTGCTGCACGGTGTACAGCAGGTCCGGGGCCCCCGTGGACAATGACCACCCTGTGTACGAGCCAGGGCTGGTTGGCCTGCCGGCCCACACTCGCACCCTTCAATGGCAGGCGGCACCAGAGTCAGTTAAGGTGGGCGTGCTTGCGGGGATCGATCCGTGTCGGATTCTAAGGGCCCTGTCAGGCCGTCGGTCTGTTGGTCTGTCTGTGTTTGTCTGTCTGTCGCTGTACTCATATGCTTAGGCAATTGAAACGCCTGCCTGTGCCAGTGTTTTCGCTGATGCCACGTAATAAACCTTTAACCGACCGCCAGACGGACAGACAGACGGGCAGACAGACGGGCAGACAGACGGGCAGACAGACGGGCAGACAGTGTGGGCAGACAGACGGACAGACAGACGGGCAGACAGACGGGCAGACAGACGGGCAGACAGTGTGGGCAGACAGACGGGCAGACAGACGGGCAGACAGACGGGCAGACAGACGGGCAGACAGACAGGCAGACAGTGTGGGCTATAGTGAGAGCAAAGGGGGGGGGGGGCACACCATGTCCCGGCCAGGGAGGGGGATGCCTCGGATGAATTATCTTGCATTCTGACAGCTGGCAATGCCAAGGGGACACTACTGACGTGCCTGCAACCCGACAACAACTGCTCTGAAAGGGGAGAGAACCAGAGTTTCAGGGGCTAAGGGGCTTCTCTCAGTGCTACTTCAGCATTCCCTGATCTCTACCCTCCTCCAGTTCCCTCCAGTCGCCCCAGCATTATTCTAACGCTGCCTACACATCACATTGGTGAATCGACATCGTCTACACTAGTCTATATTGGACTGACCCAAAGTAAGCCTATACCGTGTCATGGATGTGTCGGAATGCACGAGGTAACAAACTACTTTAGAACCGGGTTCTGGAGGAACTGTTTTGCAGGTGTTTTCAAAATGTATGCTTTTGGAGGGGAGAACATTTGGCCCATTAAGTCGCCTGTTTGTTGCAGAGATGGAGGGGAGGACCTCTTTCTTGTGGATCCTAATTCCCTATACGGAAAATTAATATATGTCGCTATACCATACATTTATACAATAATTATACAATAATTGGACGTTTTTATATATGTCACATTGAAATATGTAATTAACATATATGATAATGTATTTTAAAATATATTTATAGTATTTTAATGTAAATGGCTCACCTACATATGCTGTGGTCTAATACAAACGGGGATATGTCCTAAGTTGTTTAACACATCTAGACTTGAATACCAGGAAATGTAAGCGGAAATCCTGAACTCTTGTCTCATACTAATCTTTTGATCTTAAACCCAAATGTCTTCAGTGACAAACAAACACAAAGGAATTTGCCTTACTGTCTCAATACTTTTGGAGGGGACTGTATTTGATTTCTGTATGGGTCTCATTTCTTAATATGCACAAACCCAGAAATTCATGGAGTTTGGAATAGTTACTCAAGGTTTTAGTTCTGGGTTATCTGGATGGTTACATTCACTACCACTTTTCATCCCCATCTATTTTTAGTTTACTTTTTTCTTTTAGACTTTTTAAAATAAATGTAACCTTTATGTAACCAGGCAAGTCAATTAAGACCCAATGTTCTATATTTCAACAGTTTGGAGCTTGTTGCTCTGTTATAATGCTAAATGGACAGTATTACCTCAGAGCACTACAACTGATCTGAGTTTTGTCTTTTAAATAATAACGAATAAGAGAAGGATGGGTTCCTAGATGAACGCTGATGTTTTGGGGAGATAAACCCTGAGTATGCATGTATTTATCTTGGGCTGTCAGACTGGTTGTAGTGAGGCACTTTAAAACATGCATCAGTCTCCCCAATGACAGTGCAGTGTGTGTTTTGTTCCCCGAAAAGCCTGCGTCGCTCTTCACATGTAAACTATTCATTCCCCAACCCGGTTCCTTATTTAACGTCTAAAAACATGAACAAACGTATGATGTCTCCAATCTGACAGCCAGACAGTCAGGTGGCCATCTGTGAACATTGGTTTTTAATGGCATGCAGTAAATAAATACAAATTTGTCATCTCTGACTGTTAGAAAGCAGCTTTGTGGTGAATAATAGAAGAGCTTGACACAAACAAACTCAGGAATGTCATTATGCTCCCCCCACCTTCCTCTTGTGGCGAGCGAAATTCGCTCTTAGTCGTTTTGGAGACAGACCTTGGACTACAATGGAAGTGTATCCCACGTCCCGGGAAGACTTGTTATCAGTCCTAATCCCAGATTACACTGCTCTAATGCCTCTAGAGCTAAAAGCCACCTGTTTGCTTGTTACGTTCATTTGTTCATTGCAGTAGGGTTTGATTTTCCTGTAACATGGATTTACTGTTGATAGGATTTGCAGCGGGGTAAATATGAATGAGACGTGGGGAAAAACATTCTGTTATTGATGGCCTCTGTAATCGCTGCCGTCCATTTCCGTTGCCTCTCTGTCGTCGTGACCATTTCATGTAACTCTGTGGTGTTTTTCACGTAGGCCGTGAGAATAACCGGACAAAGTCATAATCTGATTTAACCTGGACAACCACATTCAAGTGATCTCTCTCCCTCTGGGTGTGTGGATGTGTCGGGTGAACGTGTCTCCGTGGCTGAATCTCAGCAGCGGTGAGAATTGACATGTTTCAGCTTCACTTATCTTTGGTTCTCTGTTGACTGGCTCGGACGTGGGCCCTCTGTGGCACTCATGTCAGTTCTGTTCAATGTGTCCCAAATGATACGTTGCCTTGTGTCTGTGTGTGTAAGTCGGTGTGAATGTGTGTTTGTGTGTGTGGGTGGGTGGGTGCGTGCGTGTGCCATAAACATCTTTGACTTAGTTTCGCTGTGGAGACTTGGTGATTGTTTTAACTTGAGGGAGGCGTCTAATGATTTATTAAAGCTCACTTTGTTTGGACTTTAGCCTCAGGGCTAATGCAGTCGTTCTGAAATATGTGTGGAGGCAGCTGTTGCAGTCTGACATCCTCTGAGCCACCGTCTGAACCAGCACTCATGTCTCTATCTCTTGCTAGCCTGGACTTATCTAAAATTATTTATTTTTATTATTGAATCTTTCGTTGAATTCAGCTTCATGTTAATCATTCTACCACAGTGCGAACGTTGTACACCTTCATTGTTCTAATCAAATAGTCGTCAGTCTTTTTTCAATGGATTACACTGTCCCCTGTTTTCCTAACCGACTTGTCAGATACCGTTGCATTCATTTATTTTGGGTCATTTAGCAAAAGCTCCTGAAAGGTGACTAGAATCAATAAGTCCCTCTGGGGAGGCATTTACAGTGCTGCAGGATACACATTGGCATATATCCAGCAGAAGCCTCCCTGGGTTATTTAAGAATGGAGAGGGCTTGGTGGCTTGGTCTCTGTGATTACAGTAATAGGATTGGCTCCTTGTTTACTCCCACTGTTAAGTTACGTTATGATGAGTTAAGGTCGCTCAACGGGCTTAAACTTGGGTAACGAGCTTATTTGCACATCCTAGTGGCATTTTGTTGACCCTTGTCTCTAGGGGTCAGTGATCACAGGGAGGAAGAAGCCTTCACTGGACATAAGGGGTAGCTTATGTTCAGCTTCAGTCCAAAACAGAGAATTATCCTGCACACACTGGCCTGTATACACACACACAAAATGAAGAGCATACACACACAAACACACATACCCCTCAATGACCTAAACTTAACCCTAACCCTTAGGTTTTCTATACAATGTCTGAGCCTTGGCCTGTACTAGAACATCAAGCAGAATAGAATTATCCATTAACCTTGATTTTAGTCCAGGACTAGGCTTAATCTGTGTCCGTGAAACCGTCTCCTTAATGCCTAAACCCTGACTCTGAGCCTGATTCTAACCCGTAAACGTAACACTAACTCTGAGCCTGATTCTAAAGCTAAACGTAACAATAACTATAAGCCTGATTCTAACGCTAAACGTAACACTAACTCTAAGCCTGATTCTAATGCTAAACGTAACACTAACTCTAAGCCTGATTCTAACCCGTAAACGTAACAATAACTATAAGCCTGATTCTAACGCTAAAGGTAAATACAAATCAAGTAAGGTTGAATCTCATTGAACCTTCATTTTCTCACTAATAGTAAAACAGGAACAAACACACACACACACACACACACACATACATCCACCGCCAAGCTGCTTGATAAAGGTGAAGAGAAAGGGAGAGATATATAGAGAGATTGAGTTGCCCAAGGCAGAATGAGAGAGGGAGTTGATGATTATGGAGACAGAGTACACTACCAGTACAGTGCAGCTCTATCATTTACTTAATATCTGGATGACCTTTCCATGCCATTTACACTGGCCTGTTTTCTTTGGCAATTTAGTAACATGACGGTGTGATTTAGCCCCAAATTTGCTGAAATATTAAAGTAACAACCAACACTATGGTCTATCCCAATAGCTTTTATTTTTTGTGAATATTGTTGTTGTTTTATTGGGGGGGTATACAAGACCTGCATGGCTTTTAGTATATTTCTATGTGAACATTTTTTTACAGGACATTTTCTAAATTGTCTCATGTAAAACCTAACTCAGGTATGCACTAAATTATTTCTGCAGGACTGCTGAACAAATGACGCCAAAATGGTTTTCCAATATGTTGATTGTGTTGAAATGCACACAATCAAAATAAAAATAAAATCATTTTTTATTTCCTGCTGATTAGGAGCACCAACCATGGCTTTTCCCCCTCACTTTAAAAAAGTGAAGCTGACTGTGTAGATCAGTAGGGAAAATAACATTTGTTTCATTTAAATTTGAAAGCAGTAAAATGTTGACTGTTGAAGGGGTGTGAGGACAGTCTGTTGTTGCAACCATATCAAACGATATGAGACAATAGAGGCCACCTTGACATCTGAAGACAACATTGCGCTTATTACATCACGCCGTTGACCACGGCTACTGACTGCAGCAATAGAGAACGACAGACAAACGGGTCTTTTTAGCCAAGTTGTGTTGACTTTGGTCTTGAATGGTTTTACTCTGAAGCCCTGCTATAAAGCAGATTTGTGTGCGTACTGTATTTGTGTTAGCTTTGGTGTGTTCCAATGCCAGGGAAAATAAAACCATAACGGAGGGTGTTGGTCAACAAGACCACTCTTGAATTCTTGGTTCTTTGGGGGGTGGGGTCTCTGTGGTTTTTGGGATAACTAGTACAGAGACCCTGCAGTAAAGAGAAAGAAGAAAAAAGTCGATTCATTCCTTTAACATGTTCCATTCCATTTTCTTTGAGATTTTCCGTGAACGTGAGTCTGCAGAACTCAGACTAAATCAAGGTGTTTGTAAGGTGTGACCATGAGCATCGTGCTCATAGAAATGGGCTTTCGCGCTGTAACACAAATGGTTAAGCATTCATACTGACAGCCAGTTTTAAAAATGCAAAGTAACTCATTACACTTAGTCGGCTGGTCAGGGCCAGGATCCAATGTTTTATTTGAACTTGGCACCCTGAGAAACTGAGCCAGACGGTTTAAAGCTGCTTTAAGACAGATTCCAGTTTTGAGGCAGTGCGAGACCTGGTCTTAGATCAGTTTCCCTACTCTGAGATGCTTGTTAAAGAATCAGCACAATATATATGTGAGACATTCTGTATTACCCAGAGGATACTTGGGGAATGAATTCCCCCCTGCCACCCATCCTGTCAGCTTTCAACTTCACTGATAACAACACCCTCCATTCATTAGCAGCAAGACAAATTGGTCCTAGCGATAGGTTGAGACTCCGGTAAAGTAAATACGCAGAGGCACCATTGCAACACACTTTTGAAGATATAACCCACACTTCCCGTTGACATGTAGAATGACCGATACCTCTTTAAGATTTTAAGTGTTTGACTCTTGACAAAACACACAATTTCCCCACAGTTGGTGTGTACGAAGTACACAACATTGGCTTTCCTCGCAAGCTCCTCCATTGTGTCATGACCAGCTCCGGCTCCATCTGATGTGATGCCAAGATGCAGTGAATTAGTGGTGTTACCTGTTAGCCACCTAGTGATCACCCAAAGAGTGGTGAAGTTCATTTCATCCAGCACATTCCCCCTCCCTGCTGAAATCCATGTACGAAATTTGGTATGACAGAAAGCCCAACCTCTTTTCTTGTCATTAAGGCAATAGCCAACAAAATTGTCCTTTTTCAGTGCTACTGACTGGTGGAACGTTTCTATTTCAGGGAGAAGGAGATGAATGGGGTAAACTCTTCCGAAGACGCAGGGCCTGTGTCATTGTCTGCATTCCAACAAGTCTGAATGACAGTAGCCACTGTTCGGCCTGCTTAGTGACCAGTAAGCTAGAGGCCTGACTGACCAATGAAAAACATGTAGATGTTGCATGTGTCCCAAATGTCCCCTTTTCCCTTCATAGTGTGCTATAGATGGTAAGTCTATATAGGGTAGTTTATACAGGGAATTTGATGGCTTTTTTCCAGATTCTCTGTCTGGAACTTTTTGCAGAACACAATCATTGGAATTGGACCTAGTATATTTGGGTTTGTTCGCAGAGCTTCGTCTTGTGAACCTAGTACTGCCCTGTCCTCTTTACCCTCATTGTCACACGGCACACCTCATGCTTACTGAGGTTGTCCAGGAGACCAAGAAGGTCCAGAAAGGTTGTGCTCTCTCTCACTTACGCTCACTCTCTCTCTCACACTCGTTTTATCATTCGTTGTTTTTCTTTCTTCCCTCTTTCTGTTTTTGTTCTTTCTCCTCTCTAGCTCCCTTCTCTTCCTGCTAGTTCCCACTTCCTCAGCGCACTTCAGGGAATTGTCGGGAGATTTTACACCCAATTGGGCGAATCAGAGGCCTTTGTTGCTGCCCTCGTTGCTCCACAAGAGGCAGAGAGGACTCTGGCTGCTGAATGGTGCTTTGTGTACTGTTTTCCTAAGAGGGGCCCTTGGTCTCCCTCTCATCTGTCACAGGTCCCTCTGCCTCTTCGCTCCACAATGGACGATTGTTTCTCCGGAATAGCCAGGTTCCAGGAGAGGAGAAGTAGTGAATGATGAACTCCTGCCAAATTCCGACCCCCAATTTCTTTTGCTTGAGTTCACGAAGGGATTATAAATTACCTTCGACTTTTTGGGGGGAGTTCAAATGCTCCCCTGTCCTTCTCTGGTCAAACACTGTCCATTGATTTTGGCTTTCAGACATTTTCTATGGTGGGTCATGGAAGAAACAACATTAACCAGAAGCATTCTGAGCAGAAAAATATACTTTGGCCAGAAGGTAAGAAAATGGTTCAATTTGAACGACATGTACCTATTTTCTATCCTCAAATGACATTTGATTAGAAGCACTTGTGTTGCATCTGTTTTTTCCTCAACATGACACGCACAAAAATGATAAAAGGGCTAAATATCTTACAGTGTCTGTGCTGTTTCCTTATCAAACTAGAAATCTCTCGTGCCATTGGAAAATAATGCATTTGATCCGTAGGCTCGTCATTCTGAGAATGTTCCTAGAGATGAGCAGAACTTCATAGGTTGGGCTGGTCGGCTGGGAGCCGGAGGCTCAGTAATCATGTGAAAAAGATGAATAGAGTGTTTTGTTAGCACGACTGTCTCATCATGGTCTCATCATGGTCTCATCAGGGTCTCTCCAGGACGCCAGACTCATTCCTTTGTTGGGCTCCCAGGAGGGGAACCATTGCAACTTAAAGGAAAATGGCTGCCGCTGACATCACTGTAATCACTCAATTTCTCAATTTCTCTCCCAAGGCCGCGTTCGGCCATCTGGCTACACTGTATTCATAATATTGAGTTTGCAGTGAAGTGATGGCTGACGTCTCATGGTCTTTCTCCATCTCTTTCGCCTCATCAAATGCACTGTATATCAACTGCCATGTCGCCTAGTTAAGTGGAGCGGAGGTGTACTTGGCTCGGAGGGCACTCCATTCATGCTCCTCTGTGGCTGGAGGCAGATGCTGTGTTGCTAGGTCTCATGTAGCTTAAGAGCAGGGGGCTTGCAATGCCAGGATGGTGGGGGTGCGTTGAGGATGGGGGAAGACGGGGGGGGTATGAAAACGCATGAACTCCCGGTGTTTGCAGCTTGGTGACGCTAAAGCTAATGCAAACCAAATGCTTCCCACCCCCTGCAATCCATTTGGATTGATATTGCCATTGAGAATGATTTTCTTTGGGTGTTGCTAATGCTAATTGATAACACACAGGCTGTTGCTCTCGCTAACAAACAGCCTAGATTCTGTTGCATGATGAAACTTTATCAGTGGCAGCAATTTATGAGGTCCAAGCATTCCGGGTCATATGAGATCTCACTTCCAAGAAGCTAGCTAACCCCTAAGCCCCCATAAAAAACAGCACGCAGCAATATTGTCAGCTAAATATAGACCTCTTCTTTCTTCTCTCCTTTCTCCTCCACCCTTCCAACTTCTCCATCCCTTTTCCCCTCCTTCCAGCCTCCTCACCCCCCAACACGATTCCCATGTCTTTTTAGTCCGGGGGGGTGGTCACTTTTTGGTCAGAGAAGGCTTAGTTTTACAAGGCGCTTAATCGAGCCACTTGGTGTGTTAGCCAGCGTCTGTCTGTCTGTGTTCACATAGCTGCCTCTGGCTGGTGGGGTCTCACTATCTGGCTCCTTGAACAAAGAATTGTGATCCAATATGGGATGGAGATGACGGAGGCTTCTGGATGTCTGTGGTTTGGACAGTCCATATCCTAGCCTATTGCTCTTCCAAAAGAGTTACTTACCAACTTTTGTCTGTTTAAAGCTTAACAGAAACTACATTACCTCAACACCAGATGATGTCATCAATGTCCCCTGATGATGTCAACAGAAACACATATTTTAACCACATGAACCCGCAAAGTCTTCCTGTGTGTTGACATTCTGAAGAGGCTGCAGATTAATAAAATTACACAAATAAAATCTGCAAGAAGGTTGTGAGCTTGAGAGCATTCCATAAGAATCAAGCACATGTATTTGGTGGTGTTCCAAATCATGATGCTGTTGTTGGTGTCACGTTGGGATTAGGAATGGTGTCAGATGGCATCGTTAGAAGAATTGCTGTAGGACATTGTGCAAAGGTCTCCTCTGTCCAATTTTGTTCACAATTTTACAACATTTCACACCCTTTCAACACACACATATGAAAGCATACACACAATAACACAACCATGTACTTCAGTGCTCACACACACACACACACCCACACACACACTCACACACATACCAGGATTGGGGTCTTTTCTAACGGATGTCCATTAAAGTGATTACTTTTTTACCCGTAAAGTAAAGTTAAAACTAATGGCTTTATTCCTTTTCTAAGTTTGAATGCATTTTTCTACTATTACATTTTAATTTCTGAAATAACTTTTTGTTTGAATGGACCCCAACCCCGACAAATATACAAGCCCAGTGGCCTTATGATAGTGTCGACTTTGAGATGGGAAGTTGGTGAATATGATATGCTGGGGGATATGGTCCTATGACTAGAGATCTGTCCAGTGGGTGTGCTTGAACATCAAGCTGCCTCATAGCTACTTATGTACTTAAATACACACACAGACACACACACACACACACACAGACACACACAATGTTCATGCTGAACCTACCCCCTTTCCTTTCAGCACTTGTGATGTATAATTTTCTCCAGTTGACAGAATTACAGACCCCCCACCTCTATTGCACTGTATATGTTCCTATCAAATCACCAGACACCTGCTACTCTCCCTCGCCTCTCGCTCTCCCTTTTCTCTTTCACTTTCTTTCCTTTGCTTTATTTCTCAACGTCCATCTCCACTAACTATACTTATTATTTCACCATAACCATCGTCCCTCTCCGCTAACTTTAATTATTATTTCACCATTACCAGCGTCCCTCTCCACTAACTCTCATTATTATTTCACCATTACCATCGTCCCTCTACACTAACTCTCATTATTATTTTACCAGCCAGCGTCCCTCTCCGCTAACTTTAATTATTATTTCACTATTACCAGCGTCCTTCCCCACTAACTCTCATTATTATTTTACCAACCAGCGTCCCTCTCCACTAACTCTTATTATTATTTTACCAGCCAGCGTCCCTCTCCACTAACTCTCATTATTATTTCACCAACCAGCGTCCCTCTCCACTAACTCTTATTATTATTTTACCAGCCAGCGTCCCTCTCCACTAACTCTCATTATTATTTCACCAACCAGCGTCCCTCTCCACTAACTCTTATTATTATTTTACCAGCCAGCGTCCCTATCCACTAACTCTCATTATTATTTTACCAACCAGCGTCCCTCTCTACTAACTCTCATTATTATTTCACCATTACCAGCGTCCTTCTACACTAACTCTTATTATTATTTTACCAACCAGCGTCCCTCTCCACTAACTCTTATTATTATTTTACCAACCAGCGTCCCTTTCCACTAACTCTCATTATTATTTTACCAACCAGCGTCCCTCTCCACTAACTCTTATTATTATTTTACCAGCCAGCGTCCCTCTCCACTAACTCTCATTATTATTTCACCATTACCAGCGTCCCTCTCCACTAACTCTCATTATTATTTTACCAACCAGCGTCCCTCTCCACTAACTCTCATTTTTATTTCACCATTACCAGCGTCCCTCTCCACTAACTCTCAATATTATTTTACCAACCAGCATCCCTCTCCACTAACTCTCATTATTATTTTACCACCCAGCGTCCCTTTCCACTAACTCTCATTATTATTTAACCATATTGTTTAGGAACCTGAAACACATGTGTTTCATTTAATCTGTATTAAACCAGACCATTCATTCAATAAAAAGATGATTTGTGTAACAATAGGCTTTTAATTTCCAAATGACGGTTTGAATGGTTTCAGCTATATTTCTAATATGTTCTTTTGAATTTAACAATATTTACCAGAGTATTTTGAGTATAGAAAAATACTTGCAGTGATCAGACCCACCTGGACCAGAATCAGAAAAATATTGCAGATAGAAGCCTCTAGTCCCAGGCCAATGAGCCTGTTACCAGTAATGTCTATTTCCCAGCCCCCGAACCCCGCCTCCCCTAAGACACACACACACACACACACACACACACACACACACACGCACAAGTTTGTACAGCTAACCTCATTGGAACCAGAAAATAGAAATTGCATGCTCCCTTACCGTAAACTTAACCCTAAACCTAACCCTAATCTTAACCCTTACCCTAATCCTAACCTTAATCTAAACCTAATCTAACTCTAGCCCTAACTCTAACCTTAACCTCAATAAAGTAACATTTATGCCTAAACTTTACCTAGGTGTAATGCCTAACCTTAACCCTAAACTTAACCAACAATGCCTGGACCTTAAAGAAACCCCAATTCTAACACAAAAATGTATTGTAAGTTTGACCCTAAACCTAAACCCTGAGCCAGAAATTGACTTTTGCCATGTGGAGACAGAGTCCAATTTCTTGTGATTTTACTATACTCATGGGGACATTTGGTCCTCATGAGTATAGTTAGACCTAAAACACACACACACACACACACACACACACACACACATATTATACATATTGAAGTAAGTGTTGGTTTTACATATTAAGAGGCCCAAGAGAAAGAATACTTCGGAGACAGTGCTTCTGTCATGATTAATGGAGTGCTAATAGTTGTTGGCGATCCATTTTACTTACACTCACATTGTCCCTATTTTCCATCTCCAGCCTATGTACTTGCGCAACCCCGGTCATTCAGTATCACAAAGTGGGTGTAAGCATTACGTCGTTGTTTAATCCGTGACATATATGTGCGAGTGCACACTTTGGGAGAAGAGTAGTGAAGTGGTATGCAACCATTGTGTCGGCAATGCACATTAAACGGAAGAGTTGTCTGCTTTTTGATGTGTATAGTGTTTTGATTGCAGTTATTCACTGGGGTCAGGTGGAGGCCCGAGGCTCTGCGTTAGAAAATGCAGGTTTACACATGACACAAATCCCACTACAGTCCAGCCTACTGCGGATTTCCTGTTGCATGGCGATGTGTCATGTACATTGCACGACACGTTTTATCGTCTCAAGTAATATGGTGCCAAACGTGTGTGTACTACAATAAGCTCCAATTTAATTAATGTATCCTCTGTATAAGCATTCAAGTCGTTTGAGGACAAGGGATTATTTTCAAAGACCTGCTTGGGTGTGTGCGTGTGTGTCTGCATGGCCCTTTAAGGGAGGGTAATACTGGAGAGGTATTTCATCCAAAACAGGAGCCTTAAACCAGCTGGTAAATTTGGCAATTAGACCCAATAACTAGTATGTGTAGTAGTATTGAGCTTTGAAATCCACATAGTACAAAGATAGCAAATGGAGAAGATTGGATTTGATTGTCTCGGGAGCCCCTTGCTGAGCACCCAAACACAATACAAAATATATATTTTTTTTATTGTAATCTCAATGCAGTCTGACATCAGCAAAGTAAAGAAAAGCAGAGAAGTCTTCCCATAGTCCACAATTTCTCCATCATCCCTTATTCAGTCAGTGGAAATTAGTCCTGAAGAAAAGTTTCATTAATCAGTGGCCTAGCAGTTAGAGTAGCTAACCAGTAACCCAAAAGTCGCTAGATTGAGTCCCAGAGCCAGCAAGGTGGAACAAGTATTCGGTTACTCTTCCCCCAAGCAAGGCACTTAACCCTAGTCGCACCTAGGGGTATCATCATGACAGCTCCCCACATCAGTCCAGGTTAGAGGGGTTGGGTTAAATGCCAAATCTCAGTAGGACATTGTGTTCAAACCTGCTTTTATGTTTTATTGTAAGAACATTTTACCATCCCACCATTCACTACAGCCCTGATATAACATTTTCTGAGATGTTTATAAAGGTTTACTCCCAACAGGAGAGTATATATATATATATATATATATATATATATATATATATATATATATATATATATATTTATATATTTATATATACCTGTATAAAGATGCGTGGGCTTTAAGGAAAGTCATTTATTGTTTCCCTTTTACTGTTTCCTTATAGAAGGATGTCTTTTAAGCGAGCCACGCCTCCATTTCCCCCTGCAGCAGAGGAAGAGGAAGCGATTGGTCAGGACAGTTTAGGCTGGGCCAATGAGGAAAGAGAAAGCCAGGACCGGCCAACCACGCCCACTCTGCATGGCAAACCCCTCCCAGATGAGCACCAGCCAATCAGAGACAGCCAGCCTGAGTCGGAATGGGAAAGTATAGGCCCTACTCACATGGTGAGAGATGCAAGCATACAAACTCTGTGGACACACTGTCACTGAGCTCAATTACTGAGGAATCTTCCTTTTTAAGACAAATGCCTCCTGGAACAGTTTCAAGGACATCTTAAGATGTCGCTGTTAGCCAAAGCCTCTTGTCTTTGAAACATAAGCCACCTAAAGTTCTTGGAGATCCCCCCACTCTGTAAGACGAGGAGAAATCATACAGAAATAAACCTCTGGCCTGGCCACCTGTGCTAGTGTGTCTGCTGAGGGACAATGTGGCTTCACTAGCAAAACAGCATGGACGTTCCAAAAGGAACTTCATTAAGACTGTTGACTGGAGCCCATAGAGAAGAAGCATGACAGGCGGAACATAAAAATAAAGAATAGATGTCCGTCTCAAAATAGGCTTCAGAATTATATTCGGCACACAATTTCTACTAAATGTCAAAGGGACGAAAACAGCACACTCTTTCTGTTGAATGTTACAGTAGCTAAAACACTGCCGATATGTGTGAGACAGGAAGGTGTTTCAGCTAAGGAAAGGAAGATGTTAACAGCACAAAAACCCACGGTTCTGGAAGAATGATGGCTGCCATGCTGTGCTTGTGAAATTCTTCTGACCGGGGCTTTGTGGGTAGCATGCAATTCAGTACTCAAGGAATAGGATGCCATTTGGGACTCAGTTAAAGTGTATTACCATGACCTTTCCTCTTTGTCGGATCAACCGCTCTGTCCCAAGCTGATATGCTCTGGCTGTCAGTAAAGACACAAAGATTTGTGAAATTGCCCCGAGTCTAGATTCCACTGTACAAAGATGATGAGCAAAATTTTAAAACAACACACAGGGTCAGAATAATCATACTAAATAATTGGTGGGTGTGAAAAACATAGAAAACTGAGTACAAAGCAGTTATATTGCATAAAGCTCTGAAAAAAATTAAGAGTCCGAAACACCCCTGTCGTATTTGTTCCTACAGGACAATGTCAGCACCAAGGGCTGCGCCTTGTACTCCTACCGAACTAACTCAACCTCTCCACTCAAGCCTGAAGAGTGTTCCAGGGAGATGCTAGGCGGAACCACCTTTGGAACCCCAGAGCGCCGCAAAGGAAGCCTAGCCGACGTGGTGGACACGCTGAAGCAGAAGAAACTGGTGGAGTTGACTAAGACCGAGCAGGACGGTAGGCCATCCCATAAACGTGTGTGCGTGTGCGCGTGTGTATGCGTGCGGTCACCTGTATAGGCGTGTGTTTGTTTTCATGACCACATGTGCGTGGTCCCGTGTTCAGTACGCCGTGTTCATCCTCTCCATCTTGTCCACATCCCCGTCGGAGGACTTAGGAGGCCTTCAATTACATGCGACAAATCCATCACCGCAGATCACAGATCTGGGAGAAGTGAAATCACTAGTTTCCCTTTCCTCACTCTCAGATCTGGGTCCTCATATCACACCGATGGGTGACTCCCGCTGCATGCCCTAGCACGCTCCCGCACCCTACAGCAATGGAGATCTAACGTCTCTCTGTACTGTTAGGCTACTCGTTATAATTGCAGTTATATCAGAGGGCCCACTGATCTCGTCTTAAACGCTTCACTTTGTTATTGATATTGTGGTGTGCAGCGATAGCTGGAGGCTTTTAAAGATTATGTACACCGTCTTCTGTACTGAACTGTACATAGTGTTTTGTTGACCGCGGATATGAGACGTGTGTCTGGGCGCGTATGTGCATGTGTTCAGCATACGGTTCTATCACTGTGGTGACGTCTTCGTTTCAAACCAAAGGGATTTGAGTTAATGCCAAGGCCGGGAGTGAAAGCTCACAGAGCTGAGAATGTCTTGTAGCAGCATCAGTGTTCCCGAAGAGATCCCAGCGTTCCCAAATCCAAATTTCATATATCAATATGTTGGTAAACAAAGATGTTCCGGTAGTTCTGGTTGGCAAGTGACCGATAGCTCAACAGAGCATTGTGAACAATTTGCAGTTCTCTGCATATCTAGCTAGATTACTTAATGAATATGGAATATACTGTTTGTAACATTTCTATAAAATCATCAAGAATACAGTCTTGTCATCAATTCTCTGTTTAATGTTTCTTTGTTCCAAGTAGATATTTTGCTTTGTTCATGGAGGAATAGATAGCTAATATAAGCTGTCATTGTATCTGACTTGCTAGCCAGAACTATGTAATGTGACAATGCAATGCCGGCCAGCCAGCTATAATTGTAATGTTGGCTTTTTAGCTCACTTGTCCTATTTATGAAAATAGTGAGAGTTAACTGCCAATATTTTAACATAGCTACTTTCTTTCACAGCAGCATGCAAGCAAGAAAAGTAGCAGTTAATAATGTTAGCATTATTGCTAACTATCATTGGCTAGACCATTTGTAACCCTCAACTAACTACACATTCATCCTGAGCTGAACTCAAAGATGTTAGACTTTCTCTATGTATACAGAAAGCCTATATCTCTCAAATATTGTTCGCAAATCTGTCTAAATCTTTGTTAGTGAGCACTTCTCCTTTGCCCGAGATAATCCATCCACATCAACGGTGTGGCATATCAAGACTCTGATCAGACAGCATGAGTAATGCACAGGTGTGCCTTAGGCTGGCCACAATAAAAGGCCACTCAAAGAGAACGTCTTAGATCTTTGAGTTCAGCTCATGATATATGGGGACAAAAACAAAAATGTTGCGCCTATAATTTTGTTCAGTGTAGATAGCTTCTCCAGCTTGTTGTGTTCCAGTAATTGATGTTAACAAGATAAAGGGCAATATATATAAGATCATTTTACTGTATTGCCGGTTATAAAAACAATCATAAATCAACAGAAGACAACTGCAGTTAATGTTTTAAATTAATGTTTCAAATAAAAAAAATCTACAGAATGGATATGTGTGTCTGAGATATTGCCCATTTAAACATTTGCATTAATATTTAGAGAAAAGTACTTTTTTGGATGTATTTATGATTTTGGCATTTAATTCTGAACATTTAGTTTAAAAATGTTGGATTATTTTTATTCAATATGTTTGGCTAAAGATATAAGGAGATCTTTTACTTTCTTTTTGAAGAGTTCATGAATACTCAACATGTTGTTATTTTAGGCACGAGTTTTATGTGTCTCTATTGTTAACAATTCTTTGTGACCTGTTCAATGATAATTCCTAAAAAATATGTTAAGGACATTTGTTACAATGGTCCTGTTTTGCTTTCATATCAATCACAGATTTATAAAGAAGAAACACACTAGAGGTCTTGGGAGTGTTGCTTTCAACATTGCGTTATATACATATAAGTTTCAAAAGACAGCCATAAAGACAAGGAAGTCTTTATGGCTGGGTGTGTAGGGCCAGCAGGGTGAAAATGCAAAAAATGCACAAAAGGAATCGTGTGGCATTAGAAAATTGTGGTCTTTATGTAAAGGGTGAGTTGTCTACCACCTTTGGATCAGAAGCCTTAAATAATGTCCCAGTTGTTAGCCATGTTAGAAGCAGCCATCTTGTACAGTGAAATCCACTTCCTCCCTCCAAACTCAACCCCGTCTGCACCCTAAATGATGCCCTGTTCCCTTTTTGCCTCCACATCCTGCTAAAAGGGCTCATTGACAGGGGGCTTTATGAGATGAGATTTGCGATATGATCAAATGGAATAAACCCTATTAGCCACATAGTGACCACTTGGCTGAACTGACCTGACCCCGGTGTGCTCCGTTGCCTGGGGCGAAAGTGCGGCTTCTATAGTTGAGCAGCATCTACCGCCTCTCAGCTCATTGTTAGCCGTCGACTTCTCTGAGTGCCTTAAGTGCCTGTGACAGTTGTAATGAATGAAAATGGCCTTACCTTGTGGAGGAGGTAGTGGTTTTCACAGTACAGCCGCCTCAGCGGTAAAAGCTCTATTAGCCTGTGTCAGACTGACGAAGACTGTATCTGTTTACCTGATTGTACAGTCAGTGTTTTTTCTCTAAGCAGATTATTTTTATCCAGAGAGCTCACAGTGAACAATGTACCAGGCTGGAATATGTCCACGTATTTATTTACAGTATGCGGAAATGCCAGAATTGTATAAAGAGCATTTCAGAGCCATTATTACCATATTGACCTAAACATTTACAAAAAAAGAGTAGTCAAACAACAGACGGAAAAGAGTCTAACAGATCGAGTTCAAACTTTTTTCCTGCACTCTAATGGCATTTTCTACCTTGGCTGTATAATTCTGCACTTTCTTAAACATAACAATAATTATTATTTTGTGGTTCATTTCATCAATGCCTAAGCACATGCCATCTTGGTTCATCTTTCTCCCGTTCAAATTCTGGTGCTTTTTAAACGAATGCTTTTGCATATTGACAGTGTACATATTTACCAAGGAAGAGCAAGCTTGCACCTCTCCTTTAATAGGCTTTTAGTAAAGAAAATACTAAAATTAACTGTCCAGTAAGCTTTTGTAATCAAGCTTTTCCTAGGAATTTCACAAGAACTAAGTGGATAACTGAGTCAGCAACCCAGTAGACAGTTGGTGCAGGCATGTTGTGCAAGAAAAGTTTCTAGAATATAAAAGGTAGGAAGAAATGTCACACATATGAGCACTCCATTTAAGAGCTAGATATTAGGTTTAACTCTGTGAATATGTATGGTGAATTAAAATTTCACAGTGATTTGGCCTTGATTTTATCATTAGAAATTATAACCTATTAATTCATTGGGAAAGCGACATGATTTATATGTATCAATTTGAATGAAAATGTAAGACATTGTGAAAAATCTTTATATAACGGTCGGTCTAAATCTAAAACATTTTGTGGAGTTAGTGCGTCCATAACCCCCCACAACCCCATTTGAGAGGGTTACGTTTTTCCACTTAGCGCACCGCTTTAACCAGGGAATAGTGAGCAGTTTTGCCAGCCAAAGATTTATCGTGTTTGAACCCTCATCAAAACGTGTGGAACAGTCGTAAAACTCTCATCTCGTGTCATTGCTGATTATTACAAATGGCATTGTCACAGCCTCAAGTGTATGCATGCCCTGGCATTGACGCCATGCTTTTGTGCCAACTCAAGCGATCTCACGTACCCAAAACAGCTTTGGTGCCTGGCAAACATCTTGCTATTTCTTATA
Source organism: Esox niger (assembly GCA_016801105.1). Classification (NCBI taxonomy): domain Eukaryota; kingdom Metazoa; phylum Chordata; class Actinopteri; order Esociformes; family Esocidae; genus Esox; species Esox niger. The sequence goes on along the minus strand of JACXGJ010006525.1, from coordinate 11,765 downwards.
CTTATTACAAGCCAAGTCTGATTTACCGTACAGAATAAAAAATGCTTTGGTCTTCAATGTTATACCGAAGCGGCTCAGCTTCTATTGAGTAGATAGGAGGTGCTCTCACATTTTACCAATGCCTTCAGGTGTATATACAACTTGAAATATTTAGTAAAATATCTGCAGTGTCTTTTACGCAACACAGGTTCAAGTCTCCTTAAAGCCTGTCAATTAGTTTCAGGCATGGGAATAAGAGGGTTTTGCTTTAGCCTAGAGTTGATGGGCAGAGTTATAACGGGATGAAACACACATATACACACACACACACACACACACACACCACACCCCTCAGTTGGTGGCCATGTGCTGACTGATGCTGTCACACACATGCACTGTTAGAATGGGCCCTCTTTCAGTGACACCTATGTGGCTGTTGGACTTAAATATCCCCTGCCGTTTGGATGGACACACTGCAAATTTGTCAGTTTGCACACAAGGTCCAGTGGAGATGTGGCTTCCACTTTTAACCCAACCCATCTGCATTGGAGAGGTGCCATGATGAGTGGTAGGTGTTGACGGGCTCAGGGACAGAACTGGCCCAGCGGGTTCCATCTAGCAATCCAGACAGTTACTGTTTAGATGCCCAAAGTGCTAAGATACCTGCTGATATATCTTTACTCAGTATCTCCCAAATGAATGTTTTAAAAAAACAGTTGACCGCTGGCTAGAGGCGAAAGTACTGTGTATTCACTCATATTTTTACTGTATATTTTGCAATGGGAAAAAAAATATCCTTTTGTGCAAGTGGCTGACTAACTTAAAAAGATGAGAGAGGCCTTTAATTTTCATCATAGGTACACTTCAACTATGAGAGACAAAATGAGGGAAAAAAATCCAGAAAATCACATTGTAGGATTTTTTATGAATGTATTGATAAATTATGGTGGAATATAAGTATTTGGTCAATAACAAAAGTTAATCTCAGTACTTTGTTATATACCCTTTGTTGGCAATTACAGAGGTCAAAAGTTTTCTGTAAGTCTTCACAAGGTTTTCACACACTGTTGCTGGTATTTTGGCCCATTCCTCCATGCAGATCTCCTCTAGAGCAGTGATGTTTTGGGGCTGTCACTGAGCAGCACAGACTTTCAACTCCAAAGATTTTCTATGGGGTTGAGATATGGTAACTGGCTAGGCCACTCCAGGATCTTGAAATGCTTCTTACGAAGCCACTCCTTCGTTGCCCGGACAGTGTGTTTGGGATCATTGTCATGCTGAAAGACCCAGCCGCATTTCATCTTCAATGCCCTTGCTGATGGAAGGAGGTTTTCACTCAAAATCTCACGATACATCATTCTTTCTTTTACTCGGATCAGTCGTCCTTGTCCCTTTGCAGAAAAACAGCCCCAAAGCATGATGTTTCCACCCCCATGCTTCACAGTAGGTATGGTTTTCTTTGGATGCAACTCAGCATTCTTTCTCCTCCAAACACGACGAGTTGAGTTTTTACCAAACAGTTATATTTTGGTTTCATCTGACCATATGACATTCTCCCAATCCTCTTCTGGATCATCCAAATGCTGTCTAACAAACCTCAGACAGGCCTGGACATGTACTGGCTTAAGCAAGGGGACATGTCTGGCACTGCAGGATTTGAGTCCCTGGTGGCATTGTGTGTTACTGATGGTAGCCTTTGTTACTTTGGTCCCCGCTCTCTGCAGGTCATTCACTAGGTCCCCCCATGTGGTTCTGGGATTTTTGCTCACCTTTCTTGTGATCATTTTGACCCCACGGGGTGAGATCTTGCATGGAGCCCTGGATCGAGGGAGATTATCAATGGTCTTTTATGTCTTCCTTTTTCTTATAATTGCTCCCACATTTCTTCACACCAAGCTGCTTACCTATTGCAGATTCAGTCTTCCCAGCCTGGTGCAGGTCTACAATTTTGTTTCTGGTGTCCTTTGACAGCTCTTTGGTCTTAGCCATAGTGGAGTTTGGAGTGTGACTGTTTGAGGTTGTGGACAGGTGTCTTTTATACTGATAACAAGTTCAAACAGGTGCCATTAATACAGGTAATGAGTGAAGGACAGAGGAGCCTCTTAAAGAAGAAGTTACAGGTCTGTGAGAGCCAGAAATCTTGCTTGTTTGTAGGTGACCAAATACTTATTTTACCGAGGAATTTACCAATAAATTCCTTAAAAATCCTTCAATGTGATTCTCTGGATTTTTTTCCCCTGATTTTGTCTCTCATAGTTGAAGTGTACCTATGATGCAAATTACAGGCCTCTCTTATCTTTTTAAGTGGGAGAACTAGCACAATTGGTGGCTGACTAAATATTTTTTTGCCCCACTGTATGTCGATGTCATGTGGAGAAACAGTTTATCTTAACCATGATAATACACAGAGTGAAATTCGGTGGACTGGATACTAATTGGCTGAAACAGCAATTGAGTCTTGGGTATGCAAACCGAAAAACCACGGATATGATGCAAAACACACTTGTTGAGCGCTCTAATTACATTAAGTTTATAACAGCAATTAAGCCCTTCAGGGGCTCGTGGTTTATGGCCAATATATGCTTTATATATTTTTTTGTCATTGCTAAGATCAGGCATTATTTCTGAACGTTGGTGTGCATGAATACTGCCCTTAGCCATGGCATATTGGGCATAGACTACAAAATCCCAGAGGTGCCTCATTGCTATTGTAAACCGGTTATTAACACTGTTAAAACAGTGAAGAGTTACGTTCTGTTTGGTCTCGCGAGGCCACACCTCCAAGTTTGGTCAGGACTCCTTGGAGTAGCTTTGTTGTTCTATTTTACTAGCGTCGTGTGGCCTGGCTACGTGATGTAATACCTGTCTCATATACCAGCATTTAGGCTTCAAACTACCCAATCTATAATATCAAATATATACTACAGCTTTTAGCCAATTAGCATTCTGGGTTTGAACATCCTTGTTTATAATGGCCGATGCGCCACGAAACCCATGCGCCTTTTGGCTTAAATATACCACCGGTGGTATACAGCTAGCCATCCTGTCATTCATATGAAGCCAGTTTAGGTTTAGTCCCATGTGTCATCCTGTTCCTTCTGTTCACTGTGTTTGAACACATCCCAGGCCTGGGGATCCGATCACAGCATCTAATGGCTTAACCAGCTGAAGGGCAACATGAAAGGGGGCCAACTTCCACAGTCTGACAATAGGCTCATTCTGTTCTTCTCCACTTTGTTCTCTCCCAGTGCTGATAGGTCATTTTAGAATCCCTACCACTGCCACTCAGAACACAGAGCTGGTTATCCCTGGCTGTGGGTGCGCTCATGTGTTTTCCCGGGCGTGGGGAGGAGTTGGACCAGTAGTAATGGTGATAGAGGTGGTGCAGAGGGCTTGTATGAGAATAGGGTTAGCCTAGGGGTTAAGCCTAATTAAGCACGGTATTTGACTCATGGCTTTTGGCATGGCCGCTGTGTTAGACCTTCTCTATATGATTACCAGCTTGAGAGTGATTTGGTGTATGTATGTGTGTGTATGTGTGTGTATATGTGTGTGTGTGCCCCCAAGACTTTAACTCCCCCCGGCATTCTGTCATGAATAGGGATCTCTGCTGTAATGATCTGTGGCAGAGGGCCTTAACTACATCAAGCCACATGGGATGCCAAGTAGCGCTTTCTTTTCATGGCTTGGCAGCTGGCCAAGCAGCCATATGGTCCTTCGCCGTATCTCATTCTGTCCACATCCAACCCTTGAGTACCAGGTACCTCGAATGCACCGGACCTTTCTTTTCTCCTCCTTTCTTCCCCGCGTTCGCCTTGCTTTAATAGAGTAGCGGGCGTCCGATTCAGCGAGTCGGTGTTCACTCGCAGAGCAGGACAGTCTGTAACGGAGGCCCTTACAGATGACAGAATGAGCCAGCTGCCTGTTGCTGTTTTGTGCAGGCTATTCTCTCGCGGGTCCGGATAGTTTTCCGCCCCCCCATCAGATTCTCTTTTTCAGACTCGTCGACAGCGGTGGAGGGTCACGGACACTCGTCCTCTCACTCTCCGTCTGCGCTCAGCTGTCGGAACGCAACAAGACCCCCCCCCTCCTTGGGCCTTCCTTAACCCCTTCTCTTCCTCTTATCCAGCCTGCCCCACCCAATTACCTCTGACCCCCCAACAACAAGGCTTCTATTGTCTTAGCCTCACGTGGCATTGGGGGACGGAGGTTAAGGGGTGGGCATGTGACTAAAGTGGGAACAGAAGCCAGTGATCTTTAACCCACCTATTGGAAGGTGCAGAGACGGTATGGGTATCTCTTTCGTTTGAAATTTCTTTGTAACTATAACTGTACGGTACAACTGATGCCGTGACTGTCGCAAATATCTGAGGTCTAACCGGAACATGGTGACGTTCGTTCAGTGTGGTTTAAAGTTACTGAATGTTCAGAGAGAATTGTACGGTTGTTATTACAACAGATGGACTAATCATTCACCTTAGCTATAAATCATACTTTCTTTTGAGATTTTTAATATTTCCTCCAGGCTTTTTGAGAGTCAGTTGGGAAAGATAGAGAATGTTTTTGCTGAAAGTGCGGTGAGCTCTCTTTACTACAATTGGCAATACATTTCTATCTGCTACAACTTATGTCGCTGCAACCGATGGGATGAAACACAGGAGAATTTTTTTCCGGACATGTTCCTTCTTCTCAGACGTCGATGACCCCTGCCAGATCACAGCGCCTGTATACGACTTTCCAATGTCAGCGCATTACTTGGAAAAACAATCAGTCAGTTGGTGACGACACAATCGATGACATGGCACCTGTTCATTGGTGGATGCATGAAATGCCCGAGCAGGGGAGCACGATCCAATAACCTACAATGTTAACCGTCTGGCATTTCAGTGACAGCCAGAATGGGGGAAGGTGTGTCATTGTAAAGTCATTGTAACCCTATCAGCCGGTCCCCATCCATTCTCTCTAAATGAGCCGCTTTTGGGCAATCTCCAGTCACTGACAAGATAAAGTGGCCCCAAGACCCTGATCTTGGGTCAGTTTAGGTCTCTTCCCCCCAATAATGTTTAGATTAGGATCGGGGGAGTGCCGGTTCCAGGTCTGTACCAGGGGAAACCTCATCCCGGAGCCTGTGGTCGAGCGGGTGTCATCTGACATGTGAAAGTAATGTGCGGTAACGGACACCGTGCTAACGCTCATCTGACCTGGTCTCTAATGGTTTTACGACTCTTAGCTCTTGCAGTGCTACCTGCATAGCTGACGTGGTTTCACTGGAGTCCCGGAGGCTCCTTGCGTGTGTACGAAAGACCTCTGTGGCGGAGCGGCGTGTGTTAATGTCTGCGCTGTACGGGAGCTGTCCATCCTCCTCTGCTTTGTGACACTGACAGTCAATGTTGGTCGGTGGGCAAAAGGTGGAGGATGCCCACCACCTCAGTGACGTACCTGATCAGAGAACGGGCATCACAAATTGCCGCTCGATGTCCGACAGATCCCCCTCCTAGCTGTCGTTTTCGGATATGAACTGAATGTGGCGACCGTCAAAGTGTCATGTCCAAAAGAAGGAAAGCACATGCTCTTTTGAACAGAAGAAGGTATGCTACTCCTTTGAAATGGTTAAAATAGCTACACATTTGTTTGGGGCTTTCACCCCTGTAATTGTCATATGCTTGATGGGGAGGAGAGTCTCATTTCATGCAAGCTAATTTGTTTCCAGATCTTCTCCTGTTGCCGTCACTACTCGATTACCTTTGACCTTTTTCAGAAACCAGGCGGGGAGTGGAGTGAAGAGAGGGGTTGAGTGAAAGCAGTTGAGATTTTCTGTAAGCTAAAGAGGGGATCTCTGCTTTCCTACTTGTGTTTGGACATATGTTGAGTTTTATTTCACTCTGACATAAATCCTCCTGGCCAGCTGTTCAGCCCAGCTGCTCTCCCTCTCTGTCTTTTTTGTCGCTCTCCTTTTCTCTTTCTCTCCTATCTCTCTTCATCTTGATCTGTCTCCCTATTCCCTCTCTCTCGCACTCTCTCTTTGTGTCTCTTCTCTCTCTCTCTTTCTCATCCCCTATCCATTTAGTGGTGGCTAAAGTAACAGAGCTACAGTCCCCCCATGCCCATAGGTTACTTATACAAGGAAGAATCATCTAGAATCAAGTTAAACTACTTCTCCTGTATTTAGTGCTTCACCATTGGAAGGAAAACATGAAACATATCTTAAAAAGGTGTTTAACTGTCAGCACAGGGACATTTAAACTCTCACTGTCATTTCTGTTCTACCTGATTTTGAATCGAGCATGACCCCCATTTTTGATTAGAAGGGTAGAAAGAAGAAATCTTGTAGAAATTACCTTTGAGGCCTACAGTTAGTTTTGTGTGTGTGTGTTTGCCTAAATGTCTGCGTGGGTTAAATGCACCTGGCCGTGTCTTGACCCTGAGGACGCTTGACGCCTGCCACAGGGCTACAGGCCTGTGGTTCTGATAAAACACCATAAACACTCGGTACAACCCTAAGACAGCCAGGTGATAAAACATCTGTTTACACCAAACACAATCTCTGATACTTGGCCGACTGGCTGGGCCCACAGATTTACAATGACAGCTTTGTCTGTGTATCTCTGTGTGTGTGTGTGTTTGTGTGTGTGTGTGTGTGTGTGTGTGTGTGTTTGTGTGTGTGTGTGTCTGTTGCTTATAGTGAAAAGGCAGGTACACATCTCAGTGAGCAGGGAATCGTAAAATCTCCAGTGTGCTTTCTTCCTGTTGCCTCTTCATCCTCCTGCTCTTTCTCATCTTCATCCTGCTCTCTTGGCCTATCCCTCTTCAGAGCCCACCCCCGCTTCTCCCCCCTGTACACTTCTCTGGACTGTACACAAGTCCTTCATCATCTGAATATCCTATCTACTTCGGGGAGGAGAGCAAGTGTGGACAGGGTGGAATTTCTATCCAGTCCCCAATCTAAACAGCACTTGATCCTCCCTGCAGGAGAAGAAAAGAGGAAGATAAAGACCCATCTAGGGTAAAACACATCTCCTCCTTTCCTCCTCTCTCCATCTCTCTGCCAGTCTCTCGCACCTCCTCCTTTTCTCTTCAGATATGTTTATCAGGTCGGAGGGTTATAAATCGCGTGGAACCCTCACACACACGCCAGCGTGCACGTCTATGCACGTGCACGCACACACATACACACACATACACTTTTCACCCATCCAGCACCAGAGCACAGACTCAGAGTAGAGTTACAGGTTGTATTTTCTTCCCTAAGTGCGTCAATAAATCCTTGCTCTAATTCAATTTAATGCGAGGCCCAGCAGGCTGTGTATGTTTATCTCTTAAAGCGAGAGACAGACACTCTCTTCCGCTGGCTGTAAATAGTCTAAAGTACTACCAAATATATACAGGACATTTTGAGCTGGGGCGTGCTTTCAGATTGAGGAGACAAACGATCAACAAATTATGGGGGATTTTGACGGCAAATTGTATCAACTATCTTGTTATTAGGGATCAGACTTGGAAATTCCCTTTTGGGCCCCTCAGCCTGGGAGGGGACTTTGGAATTTCAGAAACGTTTTGAAGTCGCCCTCTTCCGTAAGCATTCGCTGTCCATTGCAGTTTCTTACGGGCTTCTTCCAAAACAGCACCCTTTTCCCTATAAAAGAAGCACCATCTATAAGGGAAACGTCATGTGCTATCTAGGGAACAGGATGCAATTCGGGAGGCATCCATTCCCTGTCTTTGTTGACCATTGTTCATGTTTATCCCATGTGATCCAGCTCAACATGAACTTATGTAAACCATTGTAAACATGCTAGGCTTTTAATGGGACCAAGTGTCTTTCCCAATGAGCCCCTATCCCTCATAGTGCACTACATTTGACCAAAGCGTATGGGACTCTGGTCAAATGTAGTGCGAAGTACGTTTCATTCAGTCTTGGAGGGCCTCGAGGCCACAAACTTCTCAAACCAAACATTAAGCCATTCACAATGACCATGTGCTTATGATTGCTTGTCCTTTTGTTAGGATCAAGTCCTACAAATGAGCCATTGTCCGGTTAACCATTTTTAATCCAGAAAGGCCTTGGAGGGGTTGGGTGGGTGGGGGGTTTTCCATACCAAAAGTCAAAAATGCCATCTTGATTGCTTGACTTCTGCAATTTCGCTGAGGAATGAAACTGTTAATAGGGGGTTTAGGAGCGTGATAGGATCTGTGGAATACAGGCTCCTGCACACACTCAGCAGGTTTCCCGCATGCCCCAATCCGCACCCCCTGAACGGGTTATACTGGGTGAAAAGGGCGTTAAAAACTGCCAGTGCATAAATTAATATTTGTGCAAATTAGTTACATTTATTGATTCTGTGTGGTGTGTCTCATTGAATTCTTCTCAGAATAACTTTTGATTAATTGATTCAGCTTGGTGTGTCGCATTCTGACTAGGAGAACGAATGATTCAGTGATTCAGTGTCATGTGTTGCATTCGGCTCTGGAGAACAATTGATTCTGTGATTCAGTGTCGTGCATTGCATTCGGCTCTGGAGAACAATTGATTCTGTGATTCAGTGTCGTGCATTGCATTCTGCTCTGGAGAACAATTGATTCTGTGATTCAGTGTAGTCCATTGCATTCTGCTCTGGAGAACAATTGATTCTGTGATTCAGTGTCGTGCATTGCATTCTGCTCTGGAGAACTATGGATTCAGTGATTCTGTGTTGTGTGTTGCATTGAGCTCCAGAGAACATTTGATTCAGTGTGGTCTGTTTCATTCTGCTCAGGGGAACATTTAATTTAGTGATGGACCAGGATTCTAACTTGTGTCTTCCTCTCCTGCGACAGAGTCGACCTGTGTGGAGAGACTTCTGTCCAAAGACTGGAAAGACAGAGTGGACCGACTGAATTCCAGTGAGCTACTAGTAGAGGTCAAAGGTGAGACGGTGCATCTAAGATGGCTGCTTTTCACAGGGGTTTCTCCCAGTAAGAATCGAGGCCCAGCAGGCTGTGTATGTCCATACCTTTTCTTACATGGTTAAGTGATTAGCTGTAAGCCTGTTTATTTGTGAAAGCTTACTTTCAGAGTGGAAATTTGGTTGTACAAGTTGTGTTAGGATTTTAATAATTTAGGGTGCATCCTAATATTGGAACATTTCTGTCTGTAGTATGGAGGGCTCTGATCAAATAGTGTAGGAGAGTGCATTTAAAGATGATTCCTCTTGTTACCTCAGGGCAGATTCACTGATGTACTGTATGCTATGCAATGTAAGTGCTTTCAGATGTTTAAATGCAGTCTTCTAAAACAATGTTTTCTGACTAATTATTATCCCTTCTACTATGCCTGAGAACATCTATTGAACCTTTTTCTGCGACATACAGTTACTGGAACAAAATAAGCCATAGATCTGCAGACCAGTTCAGGGCATAAAAAAGTAAGTTCAGATGTTCAAGTCAGATTTATGGTGGGTGCAAGGTTAAAGCATCTGACCAGTGACCAAAAGGTTGCAAGATTGAATATCTGAGCTGTCAAGGTGAGAAATATGTGTTTTTGTCCTTCATCAAGACTCTTAACTACAATGTGTCCCATAGGTTGCTCTAAATTTGACTGCTGCCAAGAACATTATATATATATAATTGAGTTTTCTGACAGAATAACACATACTGCTTGTGAAAACTTTCATTTGAAACACTTTTTATACTTTTCATACTCTGGGTCTGCTCATTGTGTTATTGATTAACTCTGTTCAGACAAGCATATGACATTTTTGACACAACAAAAAAAGACTATTAGTAACTTGACCCTCTTTGATTTGAATATCTGGGGTGAGATGCTTGATTTATTGAGGTAACATGTGTGTGTTTCCAATGGTACTCCATTTCCTACTTAGTGCCCTGCTATTGGCCACACCCATATGGGAAATAGGGTTCTATTTGGGACACTACAACATGGTTCTTTCTGAACCGACTCTCTCATTCCTCATCAATCTGCTCCTTCTTAGTGGCACTCTGAAAAGCGCTATTTAGATTGGGCCCTTAGAAATGGCAAGCATTTCCTCTGTGGGAAGAAATACACTGACATGCCCCCAAACTGGAACAGGACCCACAGTGAGGCTCCTCACATCTCCACTCCGATGCTGAAGCAGCTCTCACTCTGTTGGCTCTCTGTTTCTCTTGTATGATGAGGGGTATTTCTCTGATTTATTTTGTGGGAGGCAGAGTGGCTATAGACTAGTGGTTACAGACTAGCAGTTGTAGACTAGCGGTTAAAAGACTATGGGTTGTAGACTAGCGGTTGTAGACTAGCGGTTGTAGACTAGCGGTTACAGACTAGCGGTTACAGACTAGCAGTTACAGACTAGCGGTTGTAGACTAGCGGTTGTAGACTAGCGGTTGTAGACTAGCGGTTACAGACTAATGGTTGTAGACTAGCAATTATAGACCAGCGGTTGTTGAGTAGCAATTATAGACTAGCGGTTATAGACAAGCTGTTGTAGACTAGCTGTTGTAGACTTGCGGTTCCAGACTAGCAGTTGTAGAGTATCAATTATAGACCAGCGGTTGTTGACTATAGATTATAGACTAACAGTTATAGACTAGTGGTTATAGACTAGCAATTATACTATTTGATCACTAACTAAAATCTGTGAGTCGCTGAGGATATAACAGGAAATGGACCGTTACATGAGGAAAGCAGGACAGGGCTGTAGAAGGGTCTCAACCCAGCAGCAGGACCGGTACCGGTTAGGGTCAGAAACAGAATCCATGAACAAAGTGTCAGAAACAGACTCCATGAGGGTGGCATGAGGGCTCAATGTTCTCTAGTGGGACCTGTGCTCACAGCCCAGCACCCTGCTGCTCGATTGGTATACAGAATACCAAAATTGGCAGAGCCGCCATTGGCTTCTGTTCTCTTCCCAGATGAGAGCAGATTCACACTGAGCACATGTGACAGGCGTAAACGTTATGCTGCCTGCCACATCATCCAGCATCAGGAGTATGCCCAGACATTGTCAGCAGTGTATACAGGCACATAGGAGACATACACACTACTGAGTCACATTATGAGTTGCTGTGATGAAATTCACACAAGTTGGAACAGCCTGTGATTTCAATTGATTACCTTGATTTTCGGTGTCAGTCTGAACCCAGTCCTCAATCGGTTGGTTATTTTGTTCTCAATAAATTACACAGTATACAGTAAAGATTTTGATCTTTAGTATATTTCCTTCATCGAGACCCAGTGTGTGATTTAAGTGTTCCTTAATTTTTTTAAGGGAACATCCCACAGATGCTCAATTGGATTTAGGTAAGAGGAATATGGACCTTCTTAAGCTGCACCAAGGTCCAGTTCTAACGCTCGCTTGCTCGTTGTAGGCACTATTGTCGGTGGACAGGGGCCTTCATGGTCACTCTGACCGGTCTGCAGCTACACAGCCCCATATGCAGAAGGCTGCGATGCACTGTGTGTTGTCACCCATTTCTCCCATAACCATCATTAACTTTTTCTGTGACTTGTGTCACATTAGACCTTCTGTTGGTTTGGAACCAGACAGGCTAGCCTTCGTTACCTTCATGCATTGATGAGCCTTGGGTGCCCAACACCCTGTCGCTGGTTTGTTTTCCCTCCTAGGACCACTGCCATTTGGTACTCACCGCTGTGGGCCGGCAGCACCCATTATTCGTTATTTGGTTCTCCTGTCTCATCAGTACGTGTGTGTGTGTGTGTGTGTGTGTGTGTGTGTGTGTGTGTGTGTGTGTATATATATATATATATATATATATATATATATATATATATATATATATATATACATCTA
>JACXGJ010006524.1:0-34027 GCA_016801105.1 Esox niger | reverse complement strand
TAATTTTTCCATATAGGTTGCTGTCCCTGTGCCATCACCCTCCTCGTCCATCCAAATAAAATATTTAATTAGTGATCATTTATTTGACAAAAAGAGGAATCAGTCTCAAATAAAGCACCTGAGCGAGTAATCATCATCACTCTGTCAGTATGTAATGCTCTCTTATCTGATTAGTGGGCTGCATTTGATTGGGCAAAAAAGAGTGTAGCATCTCATAATGTAATTGTATGAGACAACATTACTTTAACATATAATTCAGTTTATTTTTAACATTGAAAATCATAAAAAATGGTTACACATTGGATGTCCAGTGAACCACTTGTGCCTATGGCATTAAAATGCCGGTCCAACAGATTTTTTTATCACCTGTTCTTTTTTAAAGTCACTTGGAAAATTCACCAGTAAGGAGTGACGTTAGTATGGAACTATTTTATAATCAGTTATTACGCTTCGTACTAACATTAGGAATGCAGTAATAATAAAATAATTACCTGATTCTGAAATACCACTATTGATACCCGTAATGTTCTAGTATTTTTTGCAGATCTAGTATTTTTATTCATTTCTATGCTTGGTTCAGTTTTAATTTGTCTTGATTATGTTCACCGGTTTTTACCTTAGCACCCCCGGTATACACTGCTCAAAGTAATTAAGGGAACACATAAATCACAATCTTTTTCATCACACACGAGTCTCGATGAAAATAATATGGGGGCACTGCACCAGTCTAAGGTCTGACGATAGGACTGGGAATGTCATCCCTGTACCTAACAGCATTCAGGGAACTGCTGGCTAGCACGTGGAGGTCTGTGTGACCCCCCAAGGATATGCCTCCCCAGACCGTCTTTGAGCAACCACCAAACCAGTCATGCTGGATGATATTTTAGGCATCATAACGTTCACTACGGCATCTCCAGACTGTGTGACGTTCGTCACGTGCTCTCATGCCAGGGGAGCTGCATGGTGCTGGGCTGTGAGCACACATCCCACTAGAAGACCTCGGGGCTCATGCCACTCTTACGGAGTCAGTTTCAGGCAGTTTGGTCAGAAACATGCACACTATTAGCCCAGTGGAGGTCATTTTGTAGGGCTCTGGCAGTGCTCCTCCTGTTCCTCCTCGCACAAAGGAGCAGATACCGGTCCTGCTGCTGAGTTGATAACCTTCTATGGCCCTGTCCATCTCTCCTTGTGTAATGGCCCACCTCCTGGTATATCTTCTATGCTCTTGAGACTGTACTGGGAGACACAGCAAACCTTTTTGCGACGACACGTATGGAAGTGCCATCCAGGAGGAGCTGGACTACTTGTGCAACCTGAATGGGCTGCAGGTACCACCTCATGCCAGTAGAGGCAGGGATAGTTGCAAAGCGCAAAACTAAAGAATCAGCCAGGAAAGGTAAGGAGAGAGCAATTGTCTGTGGTCACCACCTCCAAAAACCATTCCCTATTTTGAGGTTGTCTTGCTTTTTACTCAGCTGTTGTCACCTTCATTTGCACCAAAACAGGTGACATTGATTCACAATCGCTTATGCTTCCTAACTGATTGATGTCACTGAAGTTTAATTGACTTGGTGTTATACTGTGGTGATTAAATGTTCCCTATATTATTTTGAGCTGTGTAGTTCTGGTCAGGTTGTGTGTCTCTCTCTGTGAGTTATTGTCTTGTTTAGATACACTACGAGTCTTTCCAGGTTTCCCACTTTGTGATTATTCTGTGTGTGATCCTCTTTCCTAGTTCTTTTTCTACCAGTGATTAGTGCATTCCATTCTTGTACCTTAGCCTGGGATTTATATCCTTTGGTGAAAGACCCTACCTGATGTAGATTATGTTCTTTGCCCTCTCCTTTTGTATCTTTACCAGTTCAGATTTACTGTGTTTTGACCATTGCCTGCCTGACCAATCTTTTGTATTTTGTCCTTGTGCTAAATAAACATCGCTCTCTGAGCAAAGATCCAAAATCCTGCCTGTCCTGTCATATTCTTACAATACCAATGTTGTTTTGTTTTTGTATCTTTGTATCCTGGCATAAATTAAATTAACATTTTGCTTCTGATGATGCTTCTAATGTAAAAGTGATCTCTTAATAAACACATTTGTAATTTTCTGTAATTGTACATATATAAATAATATACTTATGAATAAAGGCCTTCAAAAGGGCAATGTAGAGAAAATAATAACAATAAAACAATAGGACACATGACAAAATAAACATTAAAAAAAATCACTGGAACATATTGGATACCTACACAGACGAAAGCACAGTTGCTCTGAAATTATCGGCCAAATTTAAAGCCTACAATCCGTTATAACATTTCTGCCTATGAAGCAGTTATACCATTTGGATAGCTGATATCGATATATCCCTATATTTTGAAGGAAGAAATTCTAGAAGACACAGATCTAGAAGTGTGTGATCTGACTGGTGTGTAAAACCAGGCTGGGGAGAGCTGTATGTGAGGATTACAATCTCAGTTGAATGGATACTGGAGGGTCTCCTTCAGTCTGGGCTCGTCTCCTCCTTTTTTTATTCATGCTGAGTAAAGCTCAGCAAATTCATTTGCTGTCACCATATATTGGACTTGAGATTAGTTTGGAGGGGGAGGGGTTGAAACAGCCATTGCTTTTCAGCATTGCCAGTAGACCGTCTTGGTCAGTCAATAATCCCTAAATATTGCATTGCAGGTGGGAACATGGAGGAATAGGGAAGTGTCTGCAATCTCTTAAAATCTCTTTAATTCGTAACACAGTCGGCGTTAACTACACCCCTAACACACAAAAACAATTTATCATTTGTTGTGAAATACAACAGACACCCAAATACGTGCCTACAGCATTGCGGTTAGTGCAGTCACCAAGATGTGGGTATGTTTTACTATAACTGTTCTAGAAGCTGTACTGTGGAAATCCTCTAACAGTGGAAGCTCTCCCTGTACAGTAGAAATGTACACCGCATGGCATTATTTGATCAGTTTCACATTGGAGGAATAGAAAACACACATTGAACGTTAATCAAAATAAAGATGATTCCAGTTGTTTAATAGTCAATATATTATGCAATATCATGCAACGACTTCACAGTATCATCCCAACTGTTATGTTGTTATTCCTAAAGTATGACATTACACCTTGGAAGCATGTAGACTACAGATCTGGTGACTGTGCACTTTCTGTTTAATGCGACTCAATGCACTGTCATCAACTCTGAAAGGGGAATCTGTGATTGTTATTTCCATTCATCAGACTCACCCTAAGGCACATATCTGACGATTCAATCCACACTAAATATTCAAGGTATTGATAATAAGGCTTGATAATAGCAGTAGCTTTTGCAGTCTGAGCAAAGCTTTTCTGTCTGAAAAGTGTAAATCTAGGTGAAACAAATAGAAGTAATTTCGATTTTACTGAATGCGGTGTAGGTCTAGATCAGACTTTTTATGTTCTTTAGTCTGCAGATCACATGATGTGAAGCTTACCAATGCTTCTGAGCATGTGTGAATCAGGTTCAACAGCATGCACAACTAGTCAAAATACACAGGCTATGCTGCTGTTTGTGGAAACCATCTGTTTTCATCTGAAATTAATTACATTTAGATCATTCAAAACCAACTTTAGGCTACTGTGAAAAAAACACAGTAGTCTACAGTCGACTCAAAAAGATTCAAACTACATATCCCATGAATTTAAACTGATTGAGAACAAAAGACTAGTTTACAGAATGGTACATAATGGATTTTAAGCCTTGAAGATGTATCATTCACGATTGAAGTCTGTGGTGTTTTTAACATTATGCTATGCTATACTGTGCATTCCTTTGAATTAGTAAGTACTACTGTATACATCCCATCAGAAGTTCTTTTTTTTACCTGTTTGAACATGTTGGTATATAATGTTCCATTCAACACTACTGACAGGTAAACACACTTTCATAGTGCAGTTATTTTTGCATGCTATTTAGAGTAGTGCTTTAACTGTGTTATATTTGAGGGCTTTCTTAAAATCCACCCTCAATATTTCTATAGGATTGAGATCTGGTATTTGACTCTGACACTGCATTACCCTCCATTTCTACATTCAGACCATGTAGCTTTGCTTGTTTTAGCTCTGTTTTTCATCATTGTCCTGTTGCAACGTTCATGTTCACTTCAGCTTCAGCGTTTTGCCAATAATTCACTGGTACAATATGGGATTTATGGTGGACTCAATGATTGTAGCCTGGCAAGCCCCAAGGCAGCAAAGCATCTTTAAGTCAGCTCTTGCTGAAACTGATGGAAAGACAAATCCTATCTTTATACCAAATTAGATTCTGTTTCTAGTCTTTAGACCCTCCCAAGTTACTCTAATGGTATTCTAATGATTAACACCTGCTTTGGCGCAACTGCTTAGAATTTTTGTCATTTCATGTGAAGAAGGGGGTAGCAGAGTACTAACTTTAAAACAAGTAGTGTACTAACCACTTAAGTAACTGCATTAAAGGGTTTCAACAGTTTTTTAGTGTAGTCTGGTAAATGTGGTTACCTTTATCAATGAATGGGGTTGGTGCTCAAATACCAAAATACAAGAAAGGAAAACTCTATAGGGTGTTCTACTCTGATCGTTTTGTGGTCTTACAGAAATTGGTTCAGGTTTCATGTAACATTATTTCACAATAACTATTTCCCAGCGCAGCCTGTTATCTGCTGGTTGAAGAGAGACTGTGCTCAACAAATGATACGTGCACTTAATTTGATCCACAGACGAACAGATGTTTTGGGAAAATCTTGATCTCAGGACTGACAGACCAAAGACCCAGGAAATGTTGGTTCTTCAGCCACGCCCTTTGGAAAAATAGGTGTTTTCTTAGTGATCCGATGCTGAAATTAGTTATCCAGTAGATTTGCATATCCCTAATCTAGAGTTTGATAATGTGTGAGACCTCCCGGACGGGGAGAAATTTTTCTGAAACACCTCTATTGATGAAATGTTATTGAGATGTACGAGATGTCACACCCGTCACCTGGACTCCGTGAGTTTGCATAAATATGCATGATGCCATCTGTTCACCAGCTCAGTGAAAACTTTCACTGGGCTGCTATGCTGACATGCACTGTGTTTTTCAATTTCAGCTTTTGTGCAAATTGAAATTCTGTGATGGAAGCGTCTGTGCTGGATAAGGCTGTGTGATCGGTTGGGGGTTCCGACCCTAAACACAAAGCGCGGGGGTGGAAATAACGAGACACCAAGCAAAGAAGAATGCTCTTTTCTTTTTATAATGTAGGAAAAAGGGATCAGAAAAACAGTCCACTCTTAAGGTCCAAGGAAAAACTCAGCTACACAACTAAAGTCACTGAAAACACTCAAAGACAGCGTCCACAAAGGCCACTTAAACAACGATACGTGCACTACCTACTCGTGCACACTTCCATTTGCACTAATAGGTGTGTGGAGGAGGACTGGACAACCTATCGAGCGTTGTCTGCTGTAATAGTCTAGTTTACAATAAACAACAATAATAATCAATTGAACTAGCCGCGGGCTGTCACGACTCGGCAATAAATCCAGCCTTGGCGTACTCTACCGAACGTAGCTCTTTCTCTCTCGAACACTCCTTGGCCCCCTTCACGCCCCAACCTGGCCTGGTTATATGGGCAGATACAGAAGAGGGTTACTAACTACAGGGCCAATGAATTATGTTCTGCCCGTTCTCCCGCACGGTCCCGAGATCATCAGGTCACCCATGCTCTCGCAGCCGATAACACATGGCTTACATGACACTGTTCAAATGAGACTGTACACTTCCTACTGTTATTTCCATACAGTGCCCCGGCCCTCAGCTTGTTGTCTGCGAAGGGCCTCGCTGCTTGTGCTTTTGCCTGGACTGCAGTGTATCTCCGATGGTGTGGTTGGATGCTAAAGTTCCCCTGGAAAGGCATTTTCTCCAGGCGGTTTGACAACGGAAGGCTGAACATTGACCTCTGTCATTCCACTGGTTGAGCAGCCTCGGTTGCCAGGCCAGACAAGTAGATCAGAGAGGTCCTACTTCGGGATAGACCGTGTGGCCCATAACCCCTGGGTCTCGGTCCGAATGGACCTCCTAACCAGCACAGCAGTCCCTGCTGTCCCTGCTTCATTACCAAGTGTTGATGAGAACTGGCTTACGCATGAGTCGGAATTGAGCCGGTCCCTGACCAGTAAAGTATCAGGGCAAACAGGCAATTTCATTATACATTTGAGTCATTTTGAGGACACTCTTATCCAGACTAGAGTGACGTAGTGAGACAACTATGCAACCTTTCAATAGGAGGTGCATTTTTACCATTCAAGTAGGTGTTCGTCGTAAAAGAAATAAAAATAAATATATTAGTTGAGAGGCAAGGGTTTCAGAAGTGCAAAATGGATGGGGACTCCACTGTCCTAGCTTCAAAGGAAAGCTTTTTTTACCACTGAGCTGTCCTATTGTTGGACTGAGTCAGGGAGCAGAAGAAGTAGAAGGAAGACCCTGGGTAGGGATGTAGGGTTTGAGCATAGCCTAATATAAGGCAGGTGCAGTTTTCATTCTCTGTAGACACACGCCACAGTCTCGTACTAAATGTGAGCTTTTACTGGGAGCCAGAGGAAGTGGGATACATGCTGTCAAGGTAGGATTGGGGAAAGGTTGAACACCAGGTGGATAGCTAACATTTCTCACATATATTCTGTCAGATATGTACGGAACCAAGCAATCATTTTAAAAGGAATGACACTTTGACAATGAGGCACTTCATATCCGTCTCCTTAGTCACATGAACTGGTGTTATTTCTGTGTGCAATTTCAGGAAAGTTGCTATGTACAATGTGTTTGAATGTCATCTGGTGATAGCTGTTCGCAAAGCTTTTTCCTCATTGTGTAAGTGTTGAAGCGCTTCTTTCATACTGGACAGACATACATAAAAACGATTTCCAGACATCATTCGGCAAGTAGATAAATGGCCTACATTCAGAAATCCTGAACTGTCCCTTTAAAACAATGGCCCAGGGTGTCCAGATGTCTATGAAATATGGCCTGTCAGGGTAATAGAAGACTAACATTTTCACCAAGTATTTCAGTTGGTGGCACCAGCACATAATATAGTCACACAAAATGATTTTATACATTAAAGCGAAGCCTATTTGGCGTATTCATGCGGGTAGGTCTCAATGTTTCTGTTAAGAATACAATCATGGCTGGACCTAATAGAGCAGCTGAAGAGAATATTCAATTATTCTTGGGTTGATTTAGCTTTTGTGATCATACATTTTCGTGAACACATTGCTTTTTGCCATTCAACAATTCAGCGTGGCCAATAAGGACTAGTGATAGAAAGTTCAAATCTTGTTCTTATACTCACTCCGATCTTTGAGTTGGTCAGTAAAAAGAACAAATCCTTCGACTGATTTTATTCCTCAGTGTGGTTTAGATGTGTGGTTTAAACACAGTACATTTATACCTACACAAATATTGAATTTTGCGATACATTTACAACCAGGTCTAGTTACAGTTTCATCATGATTCCAGTAGATGGTAAGGTCTTTTGCTAGACAGCTGCGAGGAAGATGAGTTCATAGTTTGTGAACTGCAGAGGACAAATTGTTTACCAACTGCGCATCACTAATAAAGCCATGAACAAGATTCCATTCCCAGGCCAAAACAGCAAGTATAAAAAATGTAAGTGTATTGTTTTGTAACCACTTATGTTGTACTTTAGTACACTAGATGATATTAAAAGAGTATTTAAGTACTATTTAAATACTAAGTGTGCTGCAGGCACCAACAGGAGGCTGTTGTCACAGTTACTCCCCCGTCGAGATGAGGGGTGAGTTAGAGGGAGAGCGTGCCTCACACACTGCCACACGTACAAATCGCCAAGTGAATCAACACAAGCAGGGCATTTGATATCAGAACAAGGATTCACACTACCAAATTATTACATTTGGAAAACATTTTGCAAAGAAAATGGTTTTGAAGGTCACCCCGAAGCGACCAATTAAAAATGTAACTTGAAAAGCCAAGAGAAAGGGTTGCGAAAGGTGTCAATTTGGTCACAGGCTTGAGACCTGCCTATAATTAATTACAGTATTAGTGAGATGGTTTTCTTTAATCATGTTAAAACCAGCTTTACTGTTTTGGAATGATGCAGTCATGTAACGGTCATTTAAAATATTGTGAGTTGGCCACTGTGAGTGTGAGCAAAAGTAAAAAAAATACTAAAAAAATATAAGTGTAAGATTTATCAACAACATTATCCGGGGATGAGCAAACAAAATATTACCTTGACAAAGGAAGATTTTCAATGAATAAACAGTTGAACAAAACCATTGCTTATTTTCGTGTTTATAAACTCGCTACTTGCATAGAGAAAGAGTTATATGCCCTTCCAAACGGACTGACTCATCAATGTTCCTCCTCAAACACTCCTAAGGTTCTACTCCATTAAGGGATTCATTAGCCAGGGTATCTCGTTGATGACAGTATTAGTGAGAGCTCAGCTCCTGTCGATGAAATCTAACACGGTGTCTCTGTAACGGGGAGACCGTCTGCCTGACTCTCCAGGTGCACTCACCTGCTCCTCCTCTGGAGAAGCAATTATTCTTTGTGTGGCAGGATGAAGGCGCTCCCCAGACAGTCACACGGCCAAGCCCCTGCTAATTGGTGATGTTAGGGATTCAGACCAGATGCAAGGAGCTTGTCACTCTCCTTCTTTTTGCTTAGCTTTCTCTCCACTTTGGTTGTTGTTTTGCTTTGTCGACGCTTTCTTTTGATATGCATATCAATAAATGTTTTATTCATGCAATCTTGGAAATCAGCTGGGTTACACCATGCTCCGCTTTATTTGTGTAAGGGTTCACAGTTAGAGGCATTTTTCTACAAGGCTGTAACAATTAAACAACCGGGGCAAAAATGAATGAATATTATAATTGTCACTCTAACACCTGGGGAAAACTGCGCAGGTTTGATAATTTTAATATGTGGGGAGTTTAAAGAAATCGGTCTTCTGTTTAAAACCTTTCCTTCTGGATTCATTTAGTTTGTTGTCAATTTTAACTACAAAACCATTGACCCAAAACATGTTTATTTTTAAACATAATGAGTATTTTGTTTTAATCACCAAAACATTGTGATATTGTGACACTGTTGCTGTTTTATCAAGTAGTTAATCCAAAAGCAAAACATGTAAGATACAGTTTCAAATGGCCTTTAGTATTTAATATGCTGTTGTGCTGTTGCCTGGTTACCAAAACTCCTTGCTCTGACAAATGCCACGCCCCCAGACGTTAGTTTCCTCTCCACAAAATGTCTTGATGTGAAACACCTGCTTGAGGACACCCTGGTTGCAAAATGTCCGGACCATCTTATCGGTTTCAGGAAATGGGCCCTGAGCCAGAACAGATGTGCGACATTTAAAACATTCAAAATTGACTTTTTATATATTCTGCATGTTAGACTGGTTTTCCATCAGACAATAAGTACACTTGCATTACCACATACAATTTACTGATAATTATTTCCATAATTTCTATGCAGTGTTAACCTAATGTGTGATCACTGAAGATATATTTCACTATCAGGCAAAATAATTAAACAACATACTGTAGATGTACTGTTATCAAATGACAAAAAATGTAATGTATTATTTCTTAATTGGTTTGCATCAAGCCTCTTCAGGATTTGGTCATAGGTTCTCATTGATATTGCGGTAAAAGTCCTCTTAGTTTTTCTTGCACTTGGGGAAAAACCCTTTAGGTTCACTCAATCCAAGCCTGATTGAGGATGGTGGGTTTGGGTTTATACATTGTCCACCTGTTTTTAAGTACAGTTATGTATTTGATTTTACAGTGAAACAATTTACTTCCATGTACTTGTGCTGCAGTGGTCGAGTGGCTCAGTTCATGGGAGAGAATAGGAAAGGAGATATTTGACAGTTTGGGAAACAAAGAACACACCTGTGTGACCAATATCACACAGTAATACAAATATTACTGTCATTTTATAGTCATCATCAATAATAGTACAAATAGAAGAGAATCATATCAAAGTAATTTAAGAATTGCATTATTGGAGGTTGTTACTTCATGTACATTATTTTTTACAGTGTAAAATATGTCATTTTAGTCTGTAACCAAGTTTTCACCGAGCGGATTAATTTGGGTGACTTATTTAATAAAAAAAGTCACGACTCGGCTGACTTCGACAGACAGTTTATTCTTTATTTAAAATGTATTCAAGTGATTCATTTGGTATCCCCCACTAAGATTCATGAAAGCATGCAGTTTTGAGGCTAAGGAAGTCATGCTAAACCTCACTGGGTATTTAAGATGCCAAAGATGAGCTTCATGCTCTTTTCCAGTAAACTTTAAGGGTGACTAACTTATGTGTGGCTGCCATTTGTCCGGACAAATTACAATAGTCTTGTTCTTATCCATAATTATCTCTTCATGTGCTAATGCAGTCTACCTGAATCTTATGCTAGCTATTACATGAGTACTAATTGTCCAGAGTGGGCCACATCTGTTGAAAATGTGATGGAAATGAATCAATCTTTGATTTCTATTCAGCACATTCAAACTTGGCTATATGTCACCAAGAGCAGTTTTTTGTCTGCAACAATGTTTTTTTGTGGAAACCAACTGGAGGGAAAATATGCACATTTTTTATATGGTGATTCTTTTCATGAGCAACAAACTGATGTTTGCAGCCGATTGGATGGTAAAGTAGCTTGTGATGCTAATTAAGTGCCTTGAAGGAAGTACTGATCAACGCTGCTCCCGGCAGAAGCAGTCCGAGGCAGGGACAGGCGCGCGGGGCAGTGACAGGATGTTCTGCTGTATGGTGCTGGTTTACAGTTCCTGTCTCCCAAAGGGCGTGTGCACCTGTTCCAGAAAAACATCTCCGGCTCTTCCCGTTAATCACCGCTCTAAAGATGTGAAGTTTAATTAGAACCTTGCTATATTACGATTGTGTGCTAATGCCAGTGACAGCAGGGGGCATCTTTGCAAAGATCGAGTCATCGTGACTCATGCATGGTGATTTGTTTTCGCTTTTTCCCTGTGGTTGCCATGGAAGTGTAATATAAGCCTGCTCCCAGTTAAACAGTGATGTTAGGAGGAACTTGTGCCGGTTGGTGATGGAGCAACGAGACAGTCAGGGCCGAAGGAAAGGTGGATGTGGTTCATAGAGCCCATGGCTGGTTGAGGCCCAATGATCACAATAATATCAATGTCATCTATACGAGGCCCAGGCATATATTTATTCAGGGGGCCCAGGTTTCCTGGCAATGGTCCTGGATACAGTACGACCACACTAAGATGTTGACATAAAGTGATGTCTTGGTAAAAGCTGTCTTTGAGTAAATGAATTAACTAATTGTTAAGAACAGACCTTCGTCTATGTCAGGGATGGGCAACTTTGATGTGGGTTGGTGCCACTAAAACAATCTGAATAAATCATTAAATCCATTACACTTCTGGTAATTTAGCAGACACTTTTCTCCAGGGCAAATTACAGGAGCAATTAGGGTTAAATGGCTTGCTCAAGGGCACACCGAATAAACGACGTCTTTACATTTCTTTTTAATTAGCAATGTTTCAGTTACTGGTCTTACACTTTACCCACAAGGCAGTCTGTAACCAGAGACAGGGCTGGACAAAGACATCAAGAAAGGGAGGGATCCAATCTAGGCTGAAAAGATGACCAGTACAGCCTCCTCTTCCAAGTTTCTCAGAAGAGCTTGTTCACTCCAAACTCACATGTAGCCCAGAGCTCCGCGTCTAGTATCTCAGTAATGTCTTCAGTAATGTCATAGACCATCAACACCATCAATGTTGTCAAGGGCTTTTTTTCTCTGAAACAACTGAAGACGTTTGGCACGCCACCCTGGGTCCTCTCCAACCACTACCATCAAGAGTATTCTGAATGGCTGCCTCACAGCCTGGTATGGGAACTGCTCCATACAAGACAGTTGGAAAAGCCCATCCCGGAACTGGGGCCAAGCTCCCACCCGTTCATGATATCAATATGAAGTGGTTCCTAATGAAGGCCAACCACATGGCGAAATACCACATGTGCTCCAGCCACTCGCTATTCATCCAGAAACAGCAGGACAGAAGTGGGCCATGAGTTCCCTAACCAACGGTCTCAGAAAATTATACAAATTCACCCTTACATGACTTTGCACCACAATCTTTGTTAGTATTATGTCCTTTTGACAACCATTTCTTAATACATTCTTTGATCCACTTGGAATCAGCAGGTTCCATATCTGTAGGTGATGAAATAATACCAGGGATTTGGTCAAGATCTGAATAAGGCGTATCTTTAGACTTCATCTAGTTGATCTCCAACCCAAGAGCCTAACATCCCAAAACTGGTTTTCCCCAACAAGAGTTTATGGTCATGAGACACGTAGAAATGTCACTTCACGCACTCAACATTAGTCCATACCCGCTTTAAAGTCTTATCAAATTGACTGTTGTTCGAATATTCTGTTTGGTGTTCATATTCCCTAGCCTGTACAGTAGCTTTATGGGGTTGATGTGCTTTTCGGTCTGTGCTCTTGTTACATCATCCATCCAGGGAAAGAAGCCTTGTGGACCTGAGACCTGGATACACACACACGTGTCTGTCACATCACTGGGGACTCCGCGCTAATCAGTCAGGACTCTGATGACGCTGTCTTTCTGAGTGGAAACAAAACAAGTACTTGTATGTCAGCCCAAGTGCAACAAAGCCGGGGAGGCGACAGTTTTCTTGTCTTTCACTAAACCCATAGCCAGTAAATAGAAAAATGTAATAGAGAATTATTCTTAGGCACAAACTAATGCAAGCTTTAACTATAAACCCATTCACTTTTAAACAAATACCACGTAGGCCTTACGCACTTGTGAAATAGTCATCCAATACCTGTGGAAGTGTTGCGAAATGAGCTTTTCTGTTTTGCACAAATACAGTAGATTACCGCTCAGCTATACGTGATATGAATCAATCCATGCAGTGTAAATTGGAATAGGGCCTCTTGATGTGCCGTCTCAAAACGCGCACAGACACACACGTCTCTCAGTCACCAACCAAAAATGTCGCCACTCAAACAGGAGGGAACTAATGAAGAAATCACTGACGACCAACCCCAAAACAGATGGCAGGTAAAATGGGTTCTGAAAGACATCCGCGGGGGGTAATCCACTGTATAGCTGCATGTGTAGTAGATGTGCCCCAAAATATATCCATCACGCACACCCAGATGAATATTCTCAGGATCACCTCATGATATCATCCTCAGGATATTCATCACGACAACGTAAATATAAACATCAGAGCTGAGCAAAGTAAACGGAAAAAGAAAACGAAGGACCAGTAGTGTGATCCCGGATGGAGCGTATTCTAGGACAAAAAAATTTGAATTTGAGAATTCGGTGGAGCTTGATTTTGTTCGTCCTAGACTGGGCTTAACCTGTGTCCACAAAACCGGCCCTAAGCTTAGTAAGATCTCAGTTGGAAAACAGACCTGAAGGTGTTGCTCTCTCAGCATCTCATTCCCACTGAAACACTGTGCCTGCTGCTCTTACCGTAAATATTTGCTATTCCTGTCCAGGTGAAAGACATGTAAATTAACGAGTAACTGTCGGACTAAAACTTTTAAACCATTAAAAGCCTTCTTAGGACACCTGAATCAAAGCAAATTCCAGTGGTGGACAAGAGTGATCAATGTCTCCAGCACACACATATATATTTATATTGTATTCTGTGTATTGGTTTGAATCAATCCCACTGTTGTTTTGGCAACCAACAAAACAACTCTTATAATCTTACGCCACTGTATCCAATTAGGCATAATCATTCCTGAAAAAATATTCAGGTGTAACAAAAAAACATATAGGTTAGGTTACTTAAGCATACCAAGGACACAGTGCTTATAAGCCTGTCCACTTTCTCTTCTGAAGAACTGGAGTCTGCTGTGACTGCAGGGGCCACAGGCAGAGCATCACGACCGGGTTCTACTGACTTCTCAGTCCGCCAGCAACATGAAACATTTGGCTTTTACATGTTGACATGACTGACAGATTTTCTTTTTCAGACTGTACTCTTGTATTACAACGACAACACCAGTATTTCCAATCCTCCTTGAAATGGCAGCTTTGGGACATTCAGTCGTACCGAATATTCTTGGGCATTGTCTGTGTGATTATTAGCAAAGTGTGCATATTAGCAAACTTAAAGATGCTAAACATTCTTTGATTCATTTTCAATTCTTAGGTGTTGTCCTGTCTCTCTGAGATTTCAGAAGATCTTGGACATGATGTCAGAACACAAACCCAAGCATGCTGATACCTAGAGACCTGAACAACTTCCCATAGTGCAAACAGCACCAAGCGTACCCCTTAATCCCAGTTGTTCTTAAACTCAAAGCAGTAAGCTCTCAGCACAGTCTTCAAGGTCTGACTAAATCTCTCAAGAGCACATTGAGACTACAGGTGACATGTGCACCAGGCACGTTGAGTAAAGCCTGTCTGCTGCAGCATTTGTTGGACGATTTTTTACATGAGATTTTAACCTCGGTCAGACTGTTAAACCTGTGGATGTCCAAATGGTGGAAATACCTTCACCAGGGAGATTAACAACGCTAGAAGCTGTGATGATTCTCAGTGGTAGGGCCTTAGGTAAAAAGCAGCAGCACACATGAGTCCACCAAAACTCAGCTGACAGATTTGTTGGAAGCTTTCGTAGACTGCATCTGTTTGGTTTGCCCACGAGCCGGTAAATGTGACTGGACAAAAAGCCACAAAGTATTTTTTTTAGACCAGACCAGAAGAAGTTATCGAATATAAAGTTATTGTCAGGTTGTGGCTGGTGTGACACTAGGCATCTTTATGTGCCTGGGGGCCACAGTCAGGGCCTGACCCAAAGGTGCCACTAGGCATCTTTATGTGCCTGGGGGCCACAGTCAGGGCCTGACCCAAAGGTGCCACTAGGCATCTTTATGTGCCTGGGGGCCACAGTCAGGGCCTGACCCAAAGGTGCCACTAGGCATCTTTATGCGCCTGGGGGCCACAGTCAGCGCCTGACCACCAAGGTGCCACTAGGCATCTTTATGTGCCTGGGGGCCACAGTCAGGGCCTGACCCAAAGGTGCCACTAGGCATCTTTATGTGCCTGGGGGCCGCAGTCAGGGCCTGACCCAAAGGTGCCACTAGGCATCTTTATGCGCCTGGGGGCCACAGTCAGCGCCTGACCACCAAGGTGCCACTAGGCATCTCTGCGATCTCATTTGATTGTCTCCAATTTGGGGCAGCTGCTCCAGATAGCCTCTTTTTGGGGACCCTATATAAGTTGCCCTTTTGGACGTTGTTTGGAGTTAGCTGTCTGTGTTTGCAATGCTTTAGTTCTCAGTTTTGTGGCGCCTTTTGTGCTTGCAATTAAAAGGCTGTATTTCTGCTCTGCGCCTCATGTTCTGCCTCTCGATCGTGACATTTCTAGGTCTTATTGAGCCCAATATGTACTGCAGTTCTACCACCGTGAGCCACCCCAGTATCTTTTGTCAAAAAGAAAGTAAAACCACATTTTCAAAAACACTGGGCTACTTGTTTTTCTCATCAGAACATCATCTCTTTTTGTAAATCACACATCATCTCATCAAACCTTAACAAGTTGGTGAGATGAAAACCAACATATTTTCTCTGTTTAGTAATTATCTTATTTTCTACTCATCAACATTTCAACTGTTGGGACCAATCACTGCAGATGACCGACAGACTTGCTTCAATTCAGGAGGTCTTACAAAAATAGACCCGTCCACTAACATCTAATACAGATCAAACATGGTTAAATCATTGACATCATCCTCAACACTACTGTAATCTTATTCTTTAACTGAATTTACATTGACTAAGCACATTCAACAGCACACACGGTTAAACTCAACAATATTTCTCTGATCGATCATGTTTATTCACTGGAAAATAGGCATATTTATCAGTCGTCACAAAAGTTCCAACCAACATTTTGTGTAACCGAATCGTTTTTAATTTAATACTTGAATGAATGCAAAGGAGTTATGATTACCACCGAGGATTTCATGTCTAGCTGACCTTATTTGCTTGGGATTGGATTTAGCCACTGATTGTTTACTGCTCAGAATCTGTCACTGAAGCTACTCAAGTAGAGTTAGTGTATTAGTACACTGAAGATCCTTGACCTCACCACCCCACTGATCTCAATTACTTTATGTTGTTTTCTGTCCAATTCAACATTACTTTGCCACTCCGTTGTAAAATATGTTCCAGTCCATGTTTTGGTTTTGCCTTTTCCTTAGTTCATTAGTTCCATCCATCCCACCTGTGTTTGTACTCACCTGTGTCCCATTTCCTCATTTAATTGTGTATTTCGTTCAGTCTTCCCCTTGGGCTTGTCGATTCTTGTTTGTCCTGAAGACACTGTAGGTTTGGGCTTTTGTTTCGTCATTCAAGTTTGTTTGGATTAAAAGGTACATCTTTGAGACTGTTCCGTACCTCCTGCGCATACTTCCAACCAGACACAGCCGTTTCATCCATCTTTGACAATTGAGTTAACTTTTGTCAGTATACCTCTGGGATCAACTCTTAAATCACAACGAAGATGGCATTTGAATCCATTTCATAATCTTAAAATATGTGCAATATATTCACACACTCATGACCAGGTGTGTTCTGTTGAGCTATGAAACTTAGCAAAATGTACCGTGTATATATTTAATACACCGCACGACAAATCAATTCTGTTTCCTCTCAGCTTAGACGTCTTATTTCAATTCCTCAAATATGTTCTTTGTTTGTCAAATGGTGTGAAAAAAACATTTGGAGAATTTGTTTCTGGCCTAAGCTGTTTCTTGCTTTTAGTTTTTTCTATTATGTTCGCCTTGTTTTGATGTGGGCTGTACATACTGTAAGGCATGTGAGGTGTGTTTTTATATTCAATCCATTATAAACGTTTTATTAAAGTGTCGTAGGAGAGAGTTTCTTGGATTCTTTGAAGTTTTATTAAGGTGCGGCCTCTCTTGTGATAAGCTATGCCCCGTTTTTCCGATGAGCACGTCCCTGACCTTAATTCACACCAAAGTAGCACTCTGCTATGTATTTCATAATCTGAACTATAATCAAATGATAAAGAGGCATGCACTTTCTATGCTTTACCCTCAAGAACACTGCAGGAGCAGTGACCAGATTTTTACAAGCAATATGTTCAGACCAAGGTCAAACTCTGTTGAGGGTGGGGGATAGCCTGACTGGATTAGAACTGCATCCAGTTTTATCTCCCTTAATGCTTTCCATGTGCACAAACTTTCATTTACTTTGTTCCAACCTCCCCTCTCATTCACTCTCCTATTATTTCCTCTGCTCTAAAACTACAATTTATGTTGCTCCCATTTTGCCCCTTCTTCATGTTCTTTTTCACCGTTCTCCTTCCTGGTGCTCAAACTCTAGTTTATATTTCTCCAACTTTCCCTTTAGATCTCACTCCCTAAGCTTTAGTTGCACTTCTAAAGTAGTATGTTTTTCATCAACCTCTCTTTCTGGGAGGATCTCCTCCTTCATCAAAGCAGCTTTTCGCTGGGTAGATGTTACACTGATGTCAAAATGCTTTGCACTGGTGATCAGATTTGCCTTAGTACATTTACTCAAAATCTACCGAATAAGATTTTCCACAATCACTTCCAATTTATCGTTTTTTTGGGTGTTCATGAAACTTTGAAAATGAATTCCCTACTTGCAACGTCTCTGGTTATCTGTGAAAAACTATACAACTGAAAGTAAAGACTCAAATATTTGGGCAGAGTACAGTTTTAGAGTTGGCAATAACTACTAACAAATGTCTGGGAAACAACAGACTGGAGTAAAAGCCATTTTGAAACTTTCCCCAAGAACCAACCAACAGTGTTGTCATTCAAACTGGAGAGAATGAACAAAGAAAACATATCCATCAGGAATAGTGAAAGAACTGCACATCTCTACTTTCATGCAATTCTCAAGCCTACATACCAAGTTGAGTTTTCCCATGCTGTCCCTACAGGAGGGCAGGTTCAGCTCAACTCAATCAAAGCTCTTTTCAATCCTGGCAGAATCTTCCCCACAAAGCTTGGAAAGCTGAGTCCCAACCAATTTTTTTCGGAAGATGTGTGAAACCCTACCTTTTGAAAGAGTATCTAATATACATAACATCAAAAGAGCATTTTCAGTCCACTAAACAGTTCTCGCAAGGGTACAAAACCTCAATAAAATCAACCATTTTAATTGGTCAGTGGTAAATAATCCCCGTTCTGATTCTCTTGTCATTATGGGTACAGTAAAAATCTGAATTAAAACACTTAATATGAGTTACATATGCTTCATAGTTTAATGGATTCTTTTCTGAGATCTGTTTAATTTAGTGATGCTATTATTATTGTTGAATTAAATGTATTTGTCGGTAAGAAGTTCCTTGAGGTCACTCATCCCACAAACATTGGATGCATTTGTTTGGCTTGGTCTTATTACAGATGGCAGTATTAATAACCCAGAAGTGAAATGATTCCACACGGTCCTGTGCAGACGATAAGAGCATTGTTCTTGCAGTGGCAGGGTTTCATTCTAATGAGGGGTTGTGCAAAAAGGTTTGCACCAGCTCTCTAAGAGTGTCCGCTGAATTACTGCAATGTCAGTTCCTGGATTTGGAACCGGGCTTATTCAGCTCTGTATCGTACACCCTTGAATGTGCTCACCGTTTTTTTTCATCTTGGCGTTGAAATGTAGCGAACAATGTGATTGCTACTTCAGCCCTTACTCTCTGTGTGTAAGGAATGTGATTATATGAAAATTAGAAAATAAGGTATGCAAACACTGTCTAATCACCCGCATTCTGCATGAGAAATGGGATGAGAAACGTGTGTGAATGTCACGGTAATGAATATAGCCACAATTTGGAGCCTAATGGGAATTCAGAGCACTGGGGCTTGTTCTTAGTGGCAGTATAGCCCCGGTGTATTCACCTGACAGGGTTCCTCTGCAATGTATCATGCAGATGAATCATGTTGCAAAGCTATAATCTTGTGCTGGGAAAGAAGGAACCTTTTTGTTTGTATATTTTTTTGTGTCTGGGGTACAATACATGAGGCCCGCGGGGAGTTCAGAAACGATAGCTGCATTAGTTCTATGAACATGGGAGGCTGTTGTGTTGACCTACTTTTACCTTTACTGTAAAATAAGATGTACAGTTATTCCGGTGTCTGCACAGAATGAAAATGAAGGTGATGTGCCACGTTAGTTAACTGTATCACACATTGAACGTTCTCTATGTTGGGAACCGGAATGTGTTATAATCAGTAGAGGGTGGATTTGCTCTTGCAGGGGTGATCCCAGCAAACAGAGAATCATGATTGGGGGCTAGTGGGTGGTAACGCACTATTTTGTTTGTGAAATATATTTTTCACAGCGTTTGCTCAGTTATTATTGCGTTCTTAAGGCTTCAATCTCTTTGAGTTGTCATTGCGCTGCCTCTCTGCAAACAGGTGGAATCGTGACTAGGGTATGCTCCCCCGGATTTGCCTTATAGTAGCGCATTCACTCTTACTCGCTCTACATTTCAGTCACCTATTCCTTCCATGTCAGTTGTTTAGGTGACTTCAAAATGAAGGATGTTGTAAAAAAGAAATCAGTGAATCATCTCTAACCAATCAGAATATCAAAGCCATTGACATGTTTTGAATAATTCTGTGGGTTCTGGCTCTGGCCAATCCAACGGGACCCACTGGTTTCAGGGAATAATCGGATGGTTTGTTTGTTTTTCTAACTGGAAAGTGTGTTGAGAGAATGGGACAATTTCTAAGTGTCTTGACGCCTACATTGTCAACACACAGTAGGTCCCTCAAATAAACAAACAAAACAATTGTAGAATAGTATTATGAATATTTAGGCCAGGAGACCAGCTAGATATCTTAAGGCCTTTGGCTGATGATAGCCAGCTAGCTAGATATTACATGGTGTCTAGCTAGAAGGATGAAGTAGATAAAATGTAATGGAGCCTGACCTCAGCAGGAAAATTTGAATGGACTAAATTAGGATCTTAACAAAAGACTATAAATTAACAAAATGTCCTTACAAAATAACTTTGCTTTACGGAGAGCAGCGGGGTAGGCTGCAGTGGTGCAAAGAGGAACACAGACAGCAAATAGAGTGGTTAGTAAGTTAGTGCAGTGTGCTGTCCTCTGAAACTGAGAAGGTTCCCCTGAGAGATCTATCATCTTATCAGACACATGAATAACTTGTTTCTCTGTATATAATGCATTTTTCTGTAAAACGTTTACCTTTTGTTGTAATGCTCTTTCAATTCATAGTGTTTGGCTGTTACAACATGTAATTCAGAGGCAATTTAATATAATCCTCACTTATCTTGGAAACACATTTAAATGTAAACATTGCTACATCATATTTTTTTTACTTTTCATTTGTCCTTTCTGAATGAAATACTGTGGATCACCTGTTGTGTGTTTTGGGTTAATTTAAGGTGATTTCAGATAAAAAGATATTTGGGCATCCCTAAAGACCTGCATGAAAATGCAGGTCATCCACTGATATGCCGGTCGATAATGCAATACTGTACATATAGGTTTAAGCACTATAAACGTCCGTTGGTGTTTATACATTTGTATAATACCAGTATAAGACTTGATGAGCTTACTTTAAATAGTTCAGAATCAGTGGCAATTGATTTTAGCTGGTGTTAAGCCAACACTACTGTCACACAGTACCCTTGTAGTCCGATTTGAACCCTCACTGTCCATTTGAACACTCACTGTCAATTTAAACCCCTTGCTGTCAATTTGAACCCTTGCTGTCCATTTCAACCCATGTTGTCCATTCCAACCCTTGTTGTCCATTTGAACCTCACTGTCCATTTCAACCCTCACTGCCCATTTGAACACTTGCTCTCCATTTCAACCTTTGCTGTCCATTTCAACCCCTGTTGTCTATTTCAACCCCCGCTGTTCATTTGAACCTTCGCTGTCCATTTGAACCCTCGCTGTCAATTTCAACCCATTTTGTCCATTCCAACCCTTGTTGTCCATTTGAACCTCACTGTCCATTTCAACCTTCACTGCCCATTTGAACCCTTGCTCTCCATTTCAACCTTCGCTGTCCATTTCCACCCCAATTGTCTATTTCACACTCCGCTGTTCATTTGAACCTTCGCTGTCCATTTCAACCCTCGCTGTCCATTTCAACCCTCGCTGTTCATTTGAACCTTCGCTGTCCATTTGAACCTGTTTTGTCCATTTCAACCATTGTCATCCATTTCAAACCTTGTTGTTTATTTCATTGCTGTTTACCAGTCCATGCTACAGGATTGGTTACTTACTTGTTTTATGAGCTCACATGCCCGTAGGTGGTCGAAACAGGAAAATATGATGTGCGTCATTAACAACATGCGCCAAAGTGTACATTTCCAGCAACTCTTGTGGACCACTTAAAAGTGGCAGCGTGGTTGGATCTGACATTGACTTTCAAAACTGAGGCACAGCCTGTCCAGTTGTAACGCACAGGGCCCTATTTAGAAAATGAAACAACTGAAATGCCTATGAAACTGTTGAAAAGCAGCAGAAAACATTTCAAACAACATCATATTTTGAGAGGTCCCAGTCACCACTCAAAATTATTATCTTTCACAAAATAGATACTATCTTAGACCCATATACATAGCACACAGATATTACATTATCGGGTCATTTCGACTGGGAATATGCATTCTAGAGGTGTGATGTTTACTATTGATTCTAGGGTTAAGATGAATGCATCCACTGTCAGAGGCTCTAGAGAATGTCGTCTGCTAAATGACTAAAATGTAAATTTGTTATATGAGACATAATATTTGGCAATATTATACCTGTGATTACAAATTCCTCATTCTCATGCTTTTATCAGATCTGTGTCCAGCTTCTGTGGAGAGTTGGATTCATTGGAAGTATTGGTGATGCCTATTGAATTAAATATGTCAGTGACTTTGAAATCCCATCAGTTTGTAATTAACTATTATGTTGGTGTATCATTTGGTTTGAAAAAAGAATGTATCTTTCACTTTCTGTCACTACAAAGCCATATGAAGCATGTTTGCCAAGCATGTACCTGGCTTGGGCATGCAATGCAATTTCAATACGGGTCTGCAATGTGCTATCATTTTTGATGTACAACGTAGGATGATGTTGAAAACTATTAGGCTTTTAATGTAAAACTCAGAAAGGCCTACATCTTTATTAACTAACACTTCCATTCAAATAGTGTTACGTTCTTTGATTGCAGTGTGATACATATTATAGTTAACAGTAATAACTCATAGTTACACTGTTATTACAATGTAATTGAAAAAACTTAGTAATACCGAGCTCGTGACCACAGTCTGTGTACTTTGGTTCAGCCAGTTGGCTGAAGAGGGACTTAAAAAGGGATCCAAGTTAAATAATTATTCAGATCACTTTTGCCCATGGTATTGGTCCTGAACCCTGAACCGTCTCCAACCACTGCTTCAAACCAAGGGTTTAACATTTCAACTCTAAAATACACCATTAGTTTTGTAAAATTTAACAATGGAGGAAAATAGGGTGTGTAAAATAAACAACCCTAGTGATGAGACATGTTATACATTTCTAACAGTAGGTATTGCATTCTCATTTTAAATCCAAACCAACTATTCGGAGGGTGGGGATTTTCACCTACTGTCACCAAAACATCAGTTCCAATCCGATGCAGTTTTGAAATCTGTTCACGTTTAAATCTATCTCTTCAGCCACACCAGTTGTCATTTTGAAGTTGAAATTGGAATGTATGTGTTGAAAAGAACACCATTACCAACTGTGGAATTTGGGGGTGGATCTTAAATGTCATGTAGCTATTTGGTTTCCACTGGTCCTGGGGCCCTTGTTAAGATCAACAGCCTGATGAACTTTACCCAGTACCAGGATATTTTGGCCACAAACCAGAAATGTGCAGATCAAAATCCACAGTTAAAGAAATGTTTAATTGACTACATGTTTGAAATTGCAGTTTTCCAAGTTCAATCCCATTAAACACCAGTGGTTTGAAGTTAGACAAAAAGATATAAAGATTCTGTATGGGGTGATAGTCTAAAATCAGGTCAAATGTATTCTTCAGTCTCATGAAAGAAACAAAGGAAAAAGTCCAGAGATTTCTTCAAATTAGCTCCTTTACACCATTCAAAATATTGGGTAAGTGTACTTCGGAATAAAGACCATTCTTCACAGGAATCATAGATATTTTTGGTTTAATGAGAGTTGTACAAATGCAATAGTCACAAACACAATATGTTAATTCCCCAGTAAGATATTTTGGATCTTGTAGCTCATTTAAACATTGCACTGAGTAATGCAAATCGTTGCGTTTTCAATGGCTTTATTATTTACTCCACAATGAAGCATTAATATATCCCGCTGCTAAACAGCTTCTCTTTTGCGGAGAATAAATAAGTGGCCTGGGTTTCCATTGTGGAGACGATATCCAACCTGCCTCAGTTAAACAAGAACACTGACCTTTGATGTTTTAAACTTTCCCCCAAAAATGTGAATATCTATTTGCCATAGGCAGGTCTTTAAAAGACCCTTTGCTGTTGTTTGTTTCAGAATGATACCACAGACACTCCACAATCTACAGTCTTGTCTTGATGGATCTAGTTAGAGTATAAGTCTGCTTTTCCCACAACCTACAGTGGAAATTGCTGGGGATTGTCAGGGTAATGTGGTGTGTAACCCTCAAATCAGATCTAATCATATTCTAGGCCAAAGGTAAAAGGGTTACAAAAGCTGTCACATATCCTTTATGCCGTTGCTTACTGACACTAAAGGCTTTTGTTAAGTCACGAGCAGATAGCCAATTGGATTCCCGGCGGCCCACAGAGTAATGGAGACTTCCGTTCTGTGTGTCATTTCACTGAGAGAATACAAACCACAGTCGAGGTAGGCTAACCGCACGGCTAATTGCTTTAACGTCTGGAGGGACGCAACTTCTCCAATAGCACTCAGAGAAAAAAACTAAGAAAGGACACAAGCTGACAAAAGCCATATGAAAATGCGTCCCGACCGTTGCCGTGTATAAATCAGGAGCTATCCCATTACCATCTGAATAGCTTCTGAAGACACGTCACACCTCCGGTAATTCTTGTCCATGCGCGGCGGTGCCGTGACAGGTTGGGCGAATTGATATGTTTTGTCTGCTTGTGGTTTGGCCCTCTAATGGCTTTACCAGGTCTGGCCTGTTCGCTGCCTCTGACTAATTGCCTGTTTTGCAAGCAGCTTTGGTGTCCGAGTCTGAGTGGGTGCTGAGTGTTGTCGTCTCCTGCTTGTCCTCTACAGAGAGCCTGGTAATGCAGAGCCTGGTGTTCACCAAGCAGCCCGGCAGCATCGTTTTCCCTGTGGATTCCCCGGAGAGCAACAGGGAGGTGATGTTCAGCTGCGAGGCCCAGGGAAGTCCGCCTCCTCTTTACCGGTGAGTTTGGACGCCGCTCGTCTCTCCAGCCCACTTCAACCACTGCCCGTACTGTTCCTCGGGATCGACAGTTACGCTCGGTTGTAACCCGCTGATTACCGAAATCAAAAGACACACATTTATTTTGTACGTTAAGGTATATTAAGGACAAAACGTTTTCTAGTCCATTTTTGATTTCTTTATGTGAAAACACATACGGGAGATACAGAACAATGAATTCCTCGTGTGATCCGGTGTGTTCAGAAGTATTGAGGCCGCTTCTCTCTTCGTCTGCCCGGTTCATTAGTCTATTGAAAGGTTAGTATGTTGTATCTCTGGCAGCTACAAGGTTCAAATCAATCACGTTTGCTCGCTGAAATAGCTGGGGTGAGATTTAGAAGGATTGGTACATTTAATTCTTGGGACTGAGCCAGCTTAAAGGATGACCTAATCAGCTGTTTCCTGTCAAGGTCACTGTACACTCCTAGCAGAGAGAACACAAAGCCTGGGCATGGATCGGCTTTTGGCCTAACTTACTGACTGTCTTCCTGTGGGCAGCTGCTGACTAAATCAACTTCAAAGTTCATTAACTGCCCGTCACACAGTCGTACGCTGGTGACTGGTGACCAAACAGGTTGGGCATTAAACGTGACTCATCCTCCGCTTGAAAACTGTGTGTGTGTGTGTGTGTGTGTGTGTTTGTGTGTGTGTGTGTGTGTGTGTTTGTGTGTGTGTGTGTGTGTGTGTCTACAAGCGTAAAGCTTTTAAGAGAATATTTACTCTGGACAGAGTAATTCTCGTTCTCTGCTTCTGGGTTTGTTGGTTTTTACCCTAAATAAAAGTTCCATGCAGAAGGCTAAAGGGAACAAACAGGCAGTGGAACATTCTAGAAAGTCATGAGCCAGATGGCATGGGATTATGCTGCTATATGGTCATCTGGTTGGAACACGATTGCATGAAGTATGTGATTAACAGACAGAGCTGCTGTTCTAGTGTGCCCCTTTAGAATGACCGAGGGTGAATTATTAGATCATCTGAGACATGTACGTAGACTTGATTTGATGTATCGCTCTGTGTCGTAACTGTGATATTAGCCGTCACAGTACTGTACAAGATTCATCGTCAGGTGGATGTCTGCCGACGAGACCACTCATTGTCATCTTAGTGTCTTGACCTAACTCCCTTATTTTCTTCTCGCGGAACGCACTCTATGGAGCTTAATACCGACCTCAAAACAAGTGGATTTGTGTGTTTTCTGACTGTTTCCATAACAGTCAGAATGGATTGCTCATCGGATACACCCCTTCCCGCTACAAAAATACTCTGACACTCCAAAACTAGCAATTTTCAATCTGTCTTTTTTTAAGACACATGCACAGCGTGGGAAAATTAGAGGGTGCCGCATGTTGATGGATTGACAGTGATCTTCTTTTGAAGGCCAGTACACTCTGCAGTCGTTGTGATTTGTAACTAGATAACACACTCACATATAGTGCATCACTCAAGATATTTTCTCGGGCCCAATTTGCTCTCTCTTAATGTCTTAGAGAGACGCAAATAAGAGATGAAATGAAAACTGTCAGTAAAATAATTTGCAGGCATGTGATATTCAAATTCCTTGGCTCTACTGAGCTCTTTCATTGTGGATGTGTTCCTCACTCTCTCTGTTGAATGATAATACACAAATGATGAATAAGCTTCTTTCGTTTTTTTCATAGAATACATATTTTTTCTCCCTGAAACAAAAATAGCACTTAGTAACAACATACACAATTGCCTAGCGCATATCATAGCCAATGACGACCTTTTTCCCTGGGATATCTAGGTTCTTGTTAGAAATTGTTCTCTTCCTATCAATTTCAGGTTCTCATCTTTGAAAGGCTCAGTCTTAAGCAAGACTCACTACTGTGCAGTGAAATATTAATGTTTCTACTTGTTTTTCTTGCATTGGAAGTAAGTGAATGGCTGGAGTTGCCTTTTAAGACAGTCAGTAAGGACCTTCATACTTTGTGTGTGTGTGTGTGTGTGTTTGTGTGTGTGTGTGTGTGTGTGTGTGTGTGTGTGTGTGTGTGTGTGTGTGGAGTAATGAGGCTCTAGAGACCAGGGACTTGTGTATTGACTGTAAGGCTGGTTTGGCGAAGGCATGTTAATGAATATGAACCATTATATATCCACAGTACAGCACTAGCCTGCAAAGTACTTAAAGGCATGTCTATGAAGATGCTGTTTGTACAAGCAGTGCTACCCCCATAACCAGTATGTATTTAACGGCGCGGCCATGTTTTATTCTGTACATAAGAAGAAAGCCACAGGGAAATGTTTGTAATTGTGTATTTTTGGTTGAACTATGTTTTTGCTACTCAAACAATAATCTAGCACATATCACTAAGGTGTTTTATTATTATTTTGAATTTGTTTAGTAGTTATCGGCATTGCAGAAGAGCAATTTGAACCTAACTCCTCCCCACTTTATAGTCACTAAAAGACAAGCCTCATTTTGCACAGAGGGACTTAATATAGTGGGAGTTGCTATAATGGTCAATGAAAGAGAGAAAAACACTGAAACAAATTGAAATTGAATGCATGTTTTTTTAGTTTTTTAGGTCTGTTTATTTGTTTTTGTCTTTATATGAAGCCTCATCCAGTAAAAGGTGCATTTGTTTAAGCAGAGCTACACCAACTTAATGGAGATATTCTTAGAAGTGCCTTGACAAATTTAACCTATTTGTTGAGCTGTTAGGAATCCATAAAGACAATCAATTATTCTCCTCACTCCAAAGAAATAATCAGCAACTAATCGCCTTGGACCCCTAATCATGATTTGCATCGGCCATTTCCCAATAAAGTGATTAAGAATACCTATCAGGCTTACCCATCTGTGAAATGCCCCTTTTTTGTTTTGTTGTAATAGGACTGGACATAAGTGCTGATAATCACCTACACTTATCAAAGCGTTTCGTTGTCAATACAATGTG
This sequence comes from Esox niger, assembly GCA_016801105.1. Taxonomy (NCBI): domain Eukaryota; kingdom Metazoa; phylum Chordata; class Actinopteri; order Esociformes; family Esocidae; genus Esox; species Esox niger. Next base: position 6,587 of record JACXGJ010006524.1, on the reverse strand, counting down.
GAAATTATGGGTTCATACCTCCGTGTCTGGTTTTTGGTCTTGGTATCATAAATGGCCGTTCTGCTCTATGTGGAGGGATATGCTGTCTTCAGAAGTGAATTATACCCTTCACTGATCACCTCTACCGGCAAAGATAATCTCCTAGCCTGGTGTAGAATGCAAAAGTGCAGAATGCATGGTGCTTGCCATTAGTTTTAATTGCTGCACCGTAATGATTAAGCTGCATTTTTATGCTGTTTGACTGGGTGTCTAGCAAGATGGATTGCTAGGGAGGCTGTGTATTCTTGGTGGGGGGGGTCTACTCGGCTCTGTGGCGCGCTGGACGTCAGTGTGGTTCACTGGCTAGATGAATGCTAAGCTTCAGGGCACGGTTTAGGGCCTCACTTGACCCCTTTATCCTTTTATTGAAAGGGATTTAATCAGTTTAAGGTCTAATCAGCATTTTCTTATTTGTCAAAATGTAATACTGTCCCAAACGTACATGATCTGCGGTAGAATGGAGTTGAAATCCAATTTCAGTATTTTCGACCCTAATCTTTGTCCATACAAATGCCATGGTGATTTAGGTTGAAGCGATAATTTTTTTAAATCGTCCTGAGTTGCACAAAATGTATGACAAAAAACAAAGTTTTGTGTTGTTCTTTCTATATTTGCAGAGCTGCATTATGGTGCCTGGAGCTTTGCCACTTATAAACGTGTTTTTACAGCCTTTGTGATTTTTTTCGTCAAACCCAATTGATATTTTATTCAAACTGATTAAAAACGTATACACTGAAAGTATTCTTTACATATTCTCTTTGAAATGTTCTGGATCTAAGTCCTTTTTCATTTTGTTTTATAGGTGGAAACTGAATGGCACTGCAATCACTCCAAAATCAGGCTCACACTACAGCCTGTCTGGAGGCAACCTTAGGATCAGCCATTTGAACAAAGACCAGGACGCTGGAACATATCAGTGCCTCGCCTCCAACTCTTTTGGGACCATTGTGAGCCGGGAGGCCAGTCTAACCTTTGCATGTAAGTCACTAACTATCTCTTGTTCCCTCTGATCAAAAGTACTAGCCAGCATATAAAAGACATCAGCGGGACTTGTGATAGTGTCTGGAGTCCCATCTGATAAAATGATCAACATGGAAATGTTTCCGCCAGTAGCGCAGCGGTACTCTGACTCCTCGCTCTGCCGGGGTTCAGAGCATAATCCTGTTGGAGGTGAAACGAGAAATTTCACTACTCCCAAACAGCTAACTCTCCGTTACTCTTCCCCGGCTTTTATGTTTCACATACTGTATCTACTGTATGTAACACAGGACACCCTCTCTAAGATGTCCAGTTAAAGAGCGTTTTTACCCCATGATAGTTTTATTTAGAGGAACGAACTTGAGGCCAGATATGCATCGGGAATCATTTTTTCAATAGTGTTAACGGGTGAAAATGTCAATTGTCGCATGTCACCTTCCGAGGGAACGTGAAACAGTTTTCCAAGAGACCCTCCCTGTGACTTTGAGGACTATTGACGATGTCTCACTCAATATGCTTTGGAGTCGAATAAGGGGTGACGTAGTCCTTCCGCCCCTAGCTGAATCAGACAGAAAGTGATAACTTTGTCATTGGGAAGCAGCGAAAATCATCTCACACTACCAAATTCTACAATATCCAGCAATAGTGCTTTTTCCAGCAATAGTACCTGATTGAAGACTTCTATGTTAGTTACCAGATAAACCACATAATGAGTCTGTATGCCTTCCAGGTCACATGCACAAACATGCGCATGTGTTGTGCCTCAGGTACAGCGGGAGTTGATTATTGAATAGAATGAATAGAATTTTATATTTACATCTTTATATTTATATTTTAATGAAATTGTTGTTGCAAAAATTACTGTATCCTAAATTGCCTCAAAGTGTCTGAGCAACAGTTGCATTATAGTAAATAAATTCACCACTTCTTTTAGTCTTTATTTCATAGGGGAATCCTATTGGTCCACAGTCTCTTTTGCAGATGAAACACGAATTACAGAAATGCAACCTTAAAAAATAATAAAATGAAAAGGTTATTCATTAGTAATCAGTTCCTCAGTCAGCGTCCCGGACTGCTTTAGAGGAGCCAACACATAATATGTATTAACATTTTGAAGATTATTCCACAAATAAGGTGCAATAATACACACCTCAGCAGTGATCAGAGGAATTTCCAGAATTTTCCAACCCTGGACTATAAATACAGATAAATTATGTATAAAAATCTACAATAATGGTATAAGTGATTTATAACAATAATACATTACGTGTGAAGCATAGCAAGTTCAAAACTGAACATAAATTATATTTTCTCACCGTGTATAATATGTATTATCCTAATGGAATAAGACAAATATGTCAATATCTTTGCAAAACACTCTAAATGACAGATTACAGTAGAATATGACAAAGATAGCCTTGGTGAGTTTAACTGACAGACTGTTTAGCTCTTTTCTTATAGATTAAGAGGAACTCAATACTCCCTGCTGCTCCTCCCGTTATTGGATGTCCTCACATGACGACATTGAAGTGAGTGATGGCTTCTTCAGATTGAATTCTGAGGCCCCATAGTGGAGGGCATGGATGTCCCCATCCCTCATGGGCCATTTGTTTCGTCCCTCCTGAGTAGGAACAATTTGATTCCGTAGGGAAACTCCAGTGTCACTGTAGGGAGATACAATGGCAGTTTCATCAGTTGCTCGTTCCTGACCTTACCAGTCTTGGGTTGTTGACACATAGTAAGGCATGCGTCTATGAGCGGGCGTCATCCGTCTTCTTTATTACCCTTGGTGTAGCTTAATTAACTCCACATGATGATTGAATGGTACGGTTCCAGAGAACAGGGGCCGCTGATATTATTAGAGTGTATCCTGCAATTTGTTGGAGTAGAGATGAGCTTCGTGTAAACATTGCTAAATCAGTCCCTGATGATTATCACTGTTTTAGAGATGATTAGACTGTGAAATCAGTTCCGAAATAATTAATGCATTGAAGGAATTCATAAGAAAAGGGAACATATGTGATATGTGATACAATTAATTGGTGTAGGGCCAGTGTTGCTAAAAACAATACATTTGTGTCCATGTGCAAATGAAATGAATGAAATTTGTTATATCACTAACAATTAATAATAGGGCGATGTATATTTGTCAATACCATGTTCTTCCACAGAAGCGTAACGACAGTTCTCTGTTAAGTGATTGACACTATGACCTTTTATTATTCAACTGGAGCCTTGCTAATTCGAGAGAATTAAATAGGAACATTCAACATCAAATAGTCCCCAAGTTCTCTAAGATACACAGCTGTTTTCCCCACAAACTTGCCTATAGGGGTGAATTTTTACAACCAAAAACAATAGAATTTACAGGTATTTCATTTTTAATATGGAGGGGAAAAATAGTTTACAGTGCAGTGTGTCCAAGCTGAAAAATGTGGTTCGCTAATAAAAAAGGTTTCTGTTGCATTTGCATTGTGGTCTGTTAGCACTCTCTGATCAAGAAGAACTATACTCTTGAGTAAAAAATGCTGTAAAACTAGCACAGCGAGCTGGATTCTGTATGTACCCTGACAGGATATGTCACAATTACACATACCCCTAATGCTGTTTTTAGGATTTAAAAATGTTGTCGCTTTTAGGGTAAATTGGTTTGCTTTAATTGCACAGAGCCGTATTTCCCCAAACATTTGTAGCATTGTCGTATTATGGTGTATGTTTAGTAACCGATTCATTTACTGAAGCCTTTGTTGTTAATGTGTCTCTTAACCATTGCACAACACAAAGAGTAGTCTACCTGTTTGAGCTTTGTTAAATGTTTCTTGACATTTGATTTTGACCACCAGTACAAAGTTGCCAAACCATGTGCAAATGTTTCACACAAACGAGGTATAATATTTTGCTATGAATGAAAACTGAGATGATTGCATTAATATAAAAAGGCTACTTCCATTCTATCAAAATCAATAAATTATCTATCTTGGTATGGAGCTATGCAACTATTTGCAATTTCAGATTTGTTTTTGCCATACTTGTGTACTTTGCAACTAGTTGCTAGTTCTTCTGGGAGGCTCCTGAGGAAATTAGCCACAATCTCAAATAATACATTAATTAAACCTACCGGTTACTAGATCCGTATTGACTTTAGTAGATGTGATCCAACACTCTCTTACTTAAAGATACTTACCACAAATGGACCTGCAGGCTCTGATAGTCAGAAAAAATTCTTTACTACTAAATGTAACAGGATAATAAATTCATATATTTTAATACTACTTATCACTTGAGTTTGAATTTTTTATCATTTCCACACATACCGGCATTATAAAATGAGTTCACGGAAAGCATGTCTTTTGTCAGATCCGTTTTTTTTTTCGAATAACACAATGTTGTCTTTAGTCTGTCACCTATCTTGTTTTGACCAATTTATCCAGCCATATGATGTGTTTTCTTTTGGAGTAATGTGTTTGTGTAGGTCATTAAAATAATAGACCTTGGCTGAAGTATTGTTCAAATTGACTAGCTAGCATATAAGCAAACATCACACAGACAAGCTATAGGTGGACATCGCCGACATGGTCACTTGATGGTGTAGTTATTGCTTCATATCTTGAATCAATGGTGAACACGTGTGATCAAAGCACTCATGTTGAGGTTTGTGCATCTAACTGGAAGACCAGTTGGGAATATTTTTTTTCCTTTAAAATTATATTGGCCTGAATGGGATTAAACACACTGTGACAACCATGGTGGAAAACATCACATTAGTCTGTAGGTCTATGATTTAGGGGCTCACACCAAGGACTGGCAGTAGTGGGTAAATTACTGTTATTTGACAACACCACAAGACTCATCGACATTACTTTTAAAACGCCAGGATTCAATATTACATGTTCTGAAATCCACTGAACATTTTCCATCAAAGTACATTGGTGTGTGAAAACAAAACCATAATCAGAGGTAGCAGGATAGCCTACTAGCTAAAGCATCATTCTGTCCATGAGGAAGGCAGTAAACGCTAATTGCGCCCACATTGTTGTTTTATATATATATATATATATATATATATATATATATATATATATATATATATATATATATATATATATATATATATATATATATATATATATATATATATATATATACACAGTGGGGAGAACAAGTATTTGATACACTGCTGATTTTGCAGGTTTTCCTACTTACAAAGCATGTAGAGGTCTTTAATCTTTATCATAGGTACACTTCAACCATGAGAGACGGAATCTAAAACAAAAATCCAGAAAATCACATTGTATGATTTTTTAAGAATTAATTTGCAGTTTATTGCATGGCATAAGCATTTGATACATCAAAAAAGCAGAACTTAATATTTGGTACATAAACCTTTGTTTGCAATTACAGAGATGATACGTTTCCTGTAGTTCTTGACCAGGTTTGCACACACTGCAGCAGGGATTTTGGCCCTCCCAAAATGTTCTATTGGGTTCAGGTCTGGAGACTGGCTAGGCCACTCCAGGACCTTGAGATGCTTCTTACATCTTACATTCTTACACTCTGTTGTTGCCCTGGCTTTGTGTTTTGGGTCGTTGTCATGCTGGAAGACCCAGCCACGACCCATCTTCAATGCTCTTACTGAGGAAAGGAGGTTTTTGGCCAAGATCTCACGATACATGGCCCCATCCATCCTCCACTCAATATGGTGCAGTTGTCCTATCCCCTTTGCAGAAAAGGACCTTCATGCTTCACGTTTGGGATGGTGTTCTTGGGGTTGTACTCATCTTTCTTCTTCCTCAAAACACAGCGAGTGGAGTTTAGACCAAAAAGCTCTATTTATATCTCATCAGACCACATGACCTCCCATTCCTCCTCTGGATCATCCAGATAGTCTTTGGCAAACTTCAGACGGGCCTGGACATGCGCTGGCTTGAGCAGTGGGACATTGTGTGCGCTGCAGGATTTTAATTAATGAGGGCGTAGTGTGTTACTAATGGTTTTCTTTGAGACAGTGGTCCCAGCTCTCTTCAGGTCATTGACCAGGTCCTGCCGTGTAGTTCTGGGCAGATCCTTCACCTTCTTCATGATCATTGATGCCCCACGAGGTGAGATCTTGCCTGGAGCCCCAGGCCGAGGGAGATTGGCCGTCATCTTCCATTTTCTAATAATTGTGCCAACAGTTGTTGCCTTCTCACCAAGCTGATTGCCTATTTTCCTGTAGCCCATCCCAGCCTTGTGCAGTACTACAGTTTTATCCCTGATGTCCTTACACAGCTCTCTGGTCTTGGCCATTGTGGAGAGGTTGGAGTCTGTTTGATTGAGTGTGTGGACAGGTGTCTTTTATACAAGTAACGGGTTCAAACAGTTGCTGGTAATACAGGTAATGAGTGGAGAACAGGAGGGCTTCTTGAAGAAAAACTTACAGGTCTGTGAAAGATGGAATTCTTACTGATTGGTAGGTGATCAAATACTTATGTCATGCAATAAAATGCTAATTAATTATTTAAAAATCATACAATGTGATTTTCTGGATTTTTGTTTTAGATTCCGTCTCTCACAGTTGAAGTGTACCTATG
>JACXGJ010006523.1:0-34029 GCA_016801105.1 Esox niger | reverse complement strand
CCCCCCCCCCCCCCCAACCAACCAGCCCTGTTTTGGTAAAGCCCTCCATTGTGGACGTAATCCTGTTTTACACGGGACTGGGGTTAAAACCTGCTAGCGTGGGGAATTTATTTTCTATCACCTCTCTGCTTCAGACTGCTGACATCAACAACCGACCAATCCACAATCCCTCTCTCGTCCATCCAATGAAGCCCAGAGCTCCCGGTCATCTGTCTCCTACATATCAGTGACACCTCTATGTGGTGGTCTCCCTGCTCCCCAGTATCGGCCCTGGGCCGCAGTAATGTGAGACATCCCCACTGCACTGGTAAGCAATGTAATAGCCTAATGCGCCGGTTTATGTTTTTATTGACAAGTAGTCCCAGGAACTAAACTTAGTATCACCGAGTTGTGATTGCCGTGCTCTACCGACGACATATTCTAAGCAGGATTCACCTCTGTCACCAAGCAAACATCATGGAGCCAGACACATAGGCCTACTGTAGCTAGTGTTGCAGCCTATGGTGTATTTGATAAATGTAGTGTACATTATGAAGAAACTGATATACATATAAATGCTTACTGTCCCAATTTTTTTGTAGGGCACTGTCGTTTTCTTTTAATTTGGAATACACTTGGCTCACGAAGTTCATTGTTAGCGTGAATCGTGTACAATACCAAGCTAAAAGAGCGTTTCAGGGTTGCGTACTAAGGCGACGACTGGAGGGTTAAAATACCCTCAGGCCCCCTACTTCCCACGGCTATCTATGGAGGAAAGGCTTCACCTCGCAGGAACAGAAGGTCTGTTGCTGACAAACAGGAGCAGATGGAAGGCTTTGCCAGCAGAGATAAGCCCTAGGCATGAGGTAGGCAGTCGCTTAGGGCTCCTGACCTCTAGAGAGCCCCGGACCACTAGGGGAGAGGGGGCCCCCGAATCAGGTTTTGCTTAGGGGCCCCAAAAAGTCTAGGGCCGACACTGTTTACCAGACTGGAGGAGGGAGTTCCATAGCATCTATGTGAGATGTCCTTTCACAAGCAGCAGCTCAGTTTATGTATAGATTTTGTTTAAATTAGATTCAAGTTTGTCACTGAACAGTTTGAGTACAGTACAATGAAATGCAGTTAGCATCAAACCAGAAGTGCAAATAGAGGGCAGGAAATGTACAAGTCTCAAGTAAAGTGTATGTTACAAATGGAATGTATAGCTGTGCAATGAAGGCAATCAGTGCAAAATGGCATTACTAAATGAGCAATGTAGGCACATTTGGGAGGGCAGAATAAGTACAAGTATGTGCAAGTGGGAATGAATAGTTGTGGGATGAGGCAAATGCAAGTACAAATGTCAATTCTGACTGTGCAATTGAGCAAGTTGGAGGTGTAAGTTAGTCTGTGCAACTGAAATGCTGGGAGAGCAGCAATGACATTCCTGAGGTCAACAAGTACATGTAACTGAAAACTAACTGATCAGATTTTGCAAGACAGTGTCAGAGTCAGTAGTACAAGGGGAGTAAGGCAACCAGGTCCCTGAGGGGCGGTACCAAGCGGTGGGCAGGTGGTTGTGGTTGGTGATTGGTCACAGAGTTCAGCAGGGTTACAGTAGATGAGGAGAAACTGATCCTTAGCCTGCTGGTGCGTGAACGGAGAGACCTGTACCACCTGGCTAACGGGAGGAGGGCAAACAGTTTGTGGCCTGGGTGTGAAGGGTCTCGAATGCCACGCACCCCACACTGACACAGCTTGTGCTGGAGGTCTACTATGGCTGGGAGCTGGGCACCCGTGAAGTGCTGGGCGGTTTTTCCACTCGATTTAGGGTCTCCCGGTTGGCTGTGCAGCATCCACCAGACCACACGTTGGCGCTGTTTGTAAGAATGCTCTCGATTATGTAGCGGTGGAAGTTCAAACACCTTTATATATAAAGTTCCACAGTTCACAGTGGGCTCCGTCATTATGAAATGGAAGCCATTAGGAACCTCAGAGAATGCCTGATGCAGAGTGAAAAAGACCTCAGACTGGGGAGAATATTTATCTTTCGGCACAACTTCTGAAGCACAAAGCCAAGACAAAGCTGCCGTAGCTTTGGGGCATGTCTGTAATGTCCGAGTAGCCCAGCCAAACCCCAGACTTTCTCCCCTTATAACCAACACTCATCCAATCAGAAGAATCGGTTGAAACTGCCCAAATCCAGTGTGCAAACTGGTAGAGTCAAGCCCAAGACGACTCAAAGCCGGTAGAGTCAAGCCCAAGACGACTCAAAGCTGTCATCCTGCCCAAGGTGCTTCTACAACAGGGGTGTCAAACCGATTTCACGGAGGGCAGAGTGCCTGCAGGTTTATGGTTTTCCCTATTAACTGGTTCCCAGTTCAGACCTAAACAACCAGGTGAGGGTAGAAACTAACCAATGAGTGACCTAATTAATCAATCAAGTACAAGGTGAGAGCAAAGACCTGCAGACACTCGGCCCTCCATGGAACCGGTCTGACACCCCTGTTCTACACAGTAGTGAATAAAGGGTCTGAAAATGAATGTACACGAAAAATAAACTAAAAAGCACTAAGCGTTAGTAAGACGAATAAATGTGGATTTGTTAACGAAAACGCTGGTGTATAAACACCTTTTTTTGGACTTCGGACATCCATGCTCAACCAGTTTGTAAAGCAGAGTTGTTAATGTGTTAATAAACATGTGGGTTGACAAAAAAATCCATCAGTTATATTTTGATTTCAGTTCAATCTTGTTTGCATTAGGGTTACATACAACTGCAATAGCTGTAACAGACGTCTTAAGCGTTCATGAAATCTAAAGTTAAAAAATGAAAAAGTTAAGGTGGTTTACAGTTACAGAAAAACATTTATTGATTTGATTAATTGTAGGACTAAGAAAGAGTATGACTGGGGAATAATTCCAATAATACTGCACACATTAATTAATGTTTGCATCCATGATCACAACAAACAGAAATAACAGAAGTCCTCAGTATGTGTTTGATCAGATATATCAGAATACATTTTCACAGTTGAGGAAAAAGGTGAATACATAATGGGATCAATTAAATTTCCTTGGAGATAATAACATAAGTACTGTTGGTAAAATGGTGCAAATGATAGGGAAATAACAGCATTGTATATTATAGAACAATATGTTGTTTTATATGATACATATACTGTGATAAGTTGAAAACTTGTAAACCCATTATTATTTGGAATACAAATCTATTATGTGATTGTAAGCATTACTGGATAGGCGGTATACGATGCAATGTAAAATCAACCATAGCTAACTTACTGTTTTTAAAAGGACAGTTTGGGATTTTTATCTACTTCCCAGAATGTATACTAATACATTTTTATGAAGCTGCATACAGCATGAAGTAACTCAGTATTTCATATATATATAAGCATTCATAAATTCGTAAAGTATTGCAATACAATGCTAGCTAACTTAGCATAAATAGTGGATGTTTCTGTTCTAGTAGACCTCCAGTTTTTATAGCTTACTCAAATTAGCAACTGCGCAAACACTGCATAGCAACTTCAAAACTGGAAATAGAAACAAGACTGTTATGAAAAAGTTCATCAGACTGCAGAAATAGGTAAAGCACCCAATCGGTAAAACACAAAACTGTCCTTTTAAAACTAGTTATTTACATAGAAAAATACTTCAATACCCAAGCCCAAAGACCCAAGCAGGATAAAAAGTATTTATTATGTGGGGTCTGCTAGGATTTGAATGTATAATTTGTACATAAAAACAATGATAAATCATTAAGCTCCTACACAGTACACAATCATATCAACAGATAATAATTACGTAGACAGACCTTTAAGAGGAAACAATGGTTACTCTAAACAGTAGGGTTTTAACGCCATGTGTCACAGTGTGGTGGTAGTCTGGTTCATTTCCTCGTGAGGAGGCCTATAAAGTTAGTTTTGTGTCATACTTTAGGTAGCTTGGCTCCAGATCTGTTTGCATTACTTGTAGGTAGCCTGGTTCCTGGTCTGTTTGCGTAACTTGAGTTGACATCCTACAGCCAACAACGCTGATCGTTGTCTCGGAAACCAGCTACACTGTAAATTATTTGTTGTCGGCAGATTGGTGTAGTTTTCCCCTTTAGTGTAAATCCATCGCTCACAACCTCCATAAAACACCACAACAGGAAACATGATTTATCCAGTATGACATGCCGTCAAAGTTTGGTTGAATGGTTCGCCCAAAGCCTCAGCAATAGCTTTACTGAATGGTGGATTTTGCAATGGCTTTCAAAATGAAAACGCTATAATATCTACGGTATAAGTTATAACCTGGTGGTCCTTAGTAAACCACTGAACTGGGGTGGGGGGATGGGTGACAGTCAGATTGAATGTTGGTGTCTCAAATGTCTTTTCTCCATCAATTAGCTCCACAAAGTTCCGGATTGTTCCTTAGCAATCCACATTGTTCCACAGAGTTCCCCCATTGTTCTTTGTGTTCCGTGAAGACAATATTGAGACAGGATAGATTATGTGGTATAGTGCTGCTGTCCTGTGAGAGATCCTCTTTCCCTGTTCCTCACCCACCTTTCTTACTCCTATTTCTCCTACACCTCTTCCCCCGGTCTTTCGCCAAAAGTGTTCAGAATTTGCTCTAGTTCCATCTCAGTGGTTGAGGCCTGGGACCTGGAAACACAGAATATGGATGTCAATGAAAGTGAAATACTGGCCCACCCAGGATTCAAATATGGAACGTCGATGATCAGTCCTGCCGGGTGAAGTCCATCTTCTACAGGGCTTTTTGCCGTACAGTATACACACTCATCCCCTAAACTCCATTCCCTCTTCCTGTGTGGTGGGTATAAAAGTGACTTTGTCATCCACCACCAGCTGAAGCAGACACATTTAAAGAAAAAACAATTTTTTACCAAACATATTTGTCATAATTATATAGCGGCTTCTGACAGAATTCTGATGCCTTTGCTTTGACTAAATCTATAATTGATAATTTTTTGGGCCATTGGTCCACACACACACCAGCTCATATCATTCATGCCAACATATTGAAAAAACAAACGGAAATATGTCATGTGTATGAGGATTCAGATCCTTTATTCAGTACTTTGCAGAACAGACTTCGGCGGTTGTCTCACAGGTCCTCTTGCCTCTACCAGCTTTGCTCACTTAGATTCTTCATTACAGATCCTTTCAAATTCTATTGTAACACAACACTATGTGGAGGAAGTCAAGGGGTCCAAATGCTTTCCAGAAGACACTACACAAAGGAGGGAGCGGATGACCGCGCTTTGCCAAGCTTTCAACAGCTTATCAGTACAAAGTGCCACAGCGGTCGGCTGTGTCAGCAACCTGGTTACTTGTACTTGTGAGCGGATTGTGCAGGGCCACTTACATGTCCAGTCCAGAGAAGAGTCCGTTGGGGTCGGGCAGCGTGTCTGTATAGATCCCTGGCAGGGGGACCGCCTGGATGCTAGACGTGAACGTCTGCTGCCTGATGAAGACACACACGAGACTTACATTCAAATGTTAAGCAACATCAGATTAGTCAAGTTAGCCTGGTGCCAGGTCTGTGTGCGCTCTTGTCACACCCACTGTGTTCACGATCAACTACAGCCCTCTGTGGCAGTGAGGTGCATTGCCCAGGCACTCTGGGATGAGTCGTGTCTAAGGACAGCTCATAGCTGTGGTAATACTGGCAATGTACCACACCTGCCCACGCCCACTTCTTAATGATAAGCCACTAGCGTTGAGAACGATTGCAAAGGATGAACTGCCACTCGGGATGACTTTCACCCACTGGACAGGAAGTGAGACATTTTAACTGTGTCTGCCCCACCCATCGCCCAAAAAGGTACTTACGGAGACACAGGGAAGAACGTCTGTGCGCCAGATGCATTCCCTTGGTCCCTAAGAGACAACGATGAAGATCTTGTCAAGTGTGTGTGGTTGAGTGTGTGTGTGTGTGTGTGTGTGGTTGTGTGAGTGTGTGCATGTGTGCGTGTGAGATAGAGATTGTGACTCACATAGGAAAGAAAGAACAGTTGTCCTGTGGGGTGTCACTCCGCTGAGGAGATTCACAATGGGATTCCCTGCTAACACGCACACACAAGACACACACACACACAGACACACAGACATTAGACATAACGAGACCTGCTGTTGTTGTCACTTCCCAAAAGCACCCTACTCCCTACGGTGCCCTGGTCAGAAGTACTGTGCCATTATAGGGGTTAGTGTGTCATTTTGGACACACACTTGTGGTATAGTGTCAGTGTAACTTACACTCCCACCCTGGTCTGGATGGAGACGGCCAGGTACCCAGTTCCACTGGGCAGTGGGTGATCTGGTCAGATAAAGGCAAGGAACAATTCACATAAATTTTAATTACAACTTTAATTACAATTACAAATTCACTTTTTAATTACAACTGCTATTTTATTCATCCAATTCCAAGCTTCTCAAATAGTTTTGTCTGTCTGTCTGTCTCTGTCTCTCCTTTCAGTGTAAGTGAATTATTTGATTAAGGCCCCATACTAAAATGGGAAACAACTGTTCCTTTGCTAAACATGGAAAAAAAGGTAAAATAATGAATAACAAAAGCAAAATAAATATTAAAAAACATTTAAAAGGCATCCATTCTCTTATATCATCAGTGTAATCAGCTATGTAGTGTTGTAATAGAACATCTGAAGGTGTTTACTAGATTTGTTCTCGACAGGTTCCCATGGCTATGGGTCACATCTTCCTGCTGCCTTGACCCATTGAGATACTTTGCCCAACAGCCGAAGGAGTGTTGGGCAAAGTAAACATCAGTGTTTCGTCATTTGTCAGGAGATGAGGACGGGTAGTTCCCTTTCCAGCTCATACACAGAATCCTGCCCCACATCCCTCACAGGGTTGGGTTGTAGTCTGAGGACACGTTAGCAGAATACTGCCCCACATCCCTCACAGGGTTGGGTTGTAGTCTGAGGACACGTTAGCAGAATACTGCCCCACATCCCTCACAGGGTTGGGTTGTAGTCTGAGGACACGTTAGCAGAATTCTGCCCCACATCCCTCACGCGGTTGGGTTGTAGTCTGAGGACACGTTAGCAGAATACTGCCCCACATCCCTCACAGGGTTGGGTTGTAGTCTGAGGACACGTTAGCAGAATTCTGCCCCACATCCCTCACGGGGTTGGGTTATCGTCTGAGGACACGTTAGCAGAATCCTGCCCCACATCCCTCACGGGGTTGGGTTGTAGTCTGAGGACACGTTAGCAGAATTCTGCCCCACATCCCTCATGGGGTTGGGTTATAGTCTGAGGACATGTTAGCAGAATTCTGCCCCACATCCCTCATGGGGTTGGGTTATCGTCTGAGGACATGTTAGCAGAATTCTGCAGGCAGACTCCGTTGGGAATTTTCCCATTTCGTGAATTATTGGTTGTTAAGCGGACTCGGACTTCCCAGCCACAGAGGATAATGAGGTCTATGACTGATTGGACTATTTTAAGCCAGATTCTGACGAACTGTACGTTGTCTTTGATGCCATTCAAGGCCCTTTTTCTATCCCTCAGACCGTTCACAGCCTGGCTAAACCTGCAGTGCTGATGTTTAAGGTGGAGAAAGGCACAGTCACGCATCTGCTCCAGGAAACGGTTACTATGCCATTAAAATATTTCTACGATTTACGCAATGCGAAAGATTGTATATCTAAAATGCGACACTAGGATTTTAGATAGGAGATGAACTGCTGTATATCAGTTGACAGTACAGAACGGGAATGTGTTTTAAATAATGTGAAAGCCTTGTGTCCTTTTCCATGTGCCATTAATATTGTGGATTCTGACATCTGGAACTTTCTTGGAAAGCCATTATTTCCATTATGCTGAGATTGATGTTCAAGATCAAAGTTTGACAGAATGTGAAACTCTGGGGCCCAGGTGCTCCGGTTGGCCCTTGTTGTCAAGGGACAGAATAATTTAGTTTCCAAGTCCAGTAAGTAGATAGCAGCTGCTGCAGACCTGCCCAGTACCCTTGCCAATTGACTGATATGAACGTTGAGAAGACTGGACTTAAACAGGACCACTGCGTCACCTCCATGCTCCGTACTCTCTCTAGTCGGCAAGGTAACTGACTTGCCTGTGTAGTATTTCCTGAACACATCATTCTTCGGCAGATCCGGATACACGTGTGTGATGAAGTCGATGTCTCGAATACGGTCACCAAGGGAACGGATCTCTAAGTCCCTCTTAGTGGATGGCTGAATATTCTGGATCTTCTGGCCCCCATCTGAAAAGGAAGAGGGAGGTGAAGAAAGACAGAGGACCCCCCCAATCAATAGGATAAGAACGTGTCTCTGGCCACAGTCAGTACATTATCAGTTCTAATATAGCGTTCGGCCTGTGGTTAACGTGATGCAGTTGCTGAAGAAGTGACCTAAGTGTCTGTGTATCAATGTAAGTGTATGTGTCTGGTTGCGTGCGTGTGTGTGAGTGTGCGTGCACGTGCATGTGTCTGGTTGTATGTACGTGTGCATGTGTGTGTCTCACACTCACTCTCTGTGGGGGCAACATATGCGATGGTGATGCCTCCTATCTCAGAGTCACTGAAGCGCAGTAGGAACGTTCCGTTGGGTCGGTCCTTCAGAATTAGGTGGAGGTGCTGCTTACCGATGAAACCGAAAATCAACCTGGAAGAGACCCCAGGCCTTTATTGGTCTGCGCAGAGGTGCTCGTGTGACTGAGTGTGTGAGTTGTTACGCGTTTGTATTTCTCATATTCCCTGTTTTTACACTTGGTTTCTCTACAACACTGTTTAGGATCCTAAGCATTTTACACGCCTTCTACAACAGGTATGTGTGTTAAAGGCATGTGTGACCGTCTCAAGTGCGCTCACACTATTCATATTTGAATTCATGATGCAGAAGAATGGGCTGGGTTGCTTGAAACCTGAGAGGAGTTTCTTAAACGACAGCCAGAGGCAGCGATACCTCCCAAGCACATAATGACATGTCATCTGATTCTTTTACCCTCCCCTACGTACGGGATGGACTGCTCCCCTCTGATTTCTTTACCCTACCCTACGTACGGGCAGGATGGACTGCTCCGCTCTGATCCTTTACCCTCCCCTACGTACGGGCAGGATGGACTGCTCCGCTCTGATCCTTTACCCTCCCCTACGTACGGGCAGGATGGACTGCTCCGCTCTGATCCTTTACCCTCCCCTACGTACGGGCAGGATGGACTGCTCTGCTCTGATCCTTTACCCTCCCCTACGTACGGGCAGGATGGACTGCTCTGCTCTGATTCCTTAACCCTCCCCTACGTACGGGATGGACTGCTCTGCTCTGATCCTTTACCCTCCCCTACGTACGGGCAGGATGGACTGCTCCGCTCTGATCCTTTACCCTCCCCTACGTACGGGCAGGATGGACTGCTCCGCTCTGATTCCTTAACCTTACCCTACGTACGGGATAGAGTCAGGTCTTGTCATCTTAAATGCTGCTAATGTAATGAGATGCAGAAACCTGACAACAATAATATAATAGGTCTGTCTACGGACAAGTATGTGATATTTCGTAATTCAGGATGTTTTTAAAGTGTTAGACTAGTTCAGTGTATACAGTCGATTTCAAAATAGTATATTTACTATAATTATATTTTCTTCATGTCAAAATCGATTTGTTCAGAGAACTGTCTGACAGGCTTCATTGTTCAAAACACTATTTCATACCACCCTCAAAACAAGAAAGAAAAGTTTCCCCAGAGGATCTATTCAGGGCTCAAAATGTCCTTTAAAAACCTTTAGGAGTTTCTTTCTGAGTGGTTCTTTAAATTGTTCTTTAAGAAACTATTCAAATTAGGTTTTTTAAGTAAACTTGACGACAAGTGTACGTTCCCAATGAAGAACCATGGACGGATCCTCCAGGAAGCTTTTCTATTAGAGTGCAGGTCTGGTCTGTGGCTCTGACTGCTGGCCAATTTTTTTTGCACCGCAGCGAGCTTCTTTCAACAATGGCAGAGAGCAAAACCACTCTTTGGACAGGGTTTATGTGATCTGTTCCTGCCTCAGTCCGGTTTCCTTCAGTTAGATGCTTAATCACGACAGCTCAGATTCCGACGTGGCATACTCACCCGTCACTCCAGTAGCTCTTCAGGTGCTTCTTGGTAAGCTCTATCACGCCATCAAACCACTGCCAGAAGGTGAAAGGTCGTCCAGGAAGCACCTCCTGAGGTATTGACAAACGAAAGATGCACTCAGCAGATGCACTTCACTCTGTTCTGTGCAGAACATTACAGCTAACATATGACTCATCTTCACGGTAGCTGTGTACAGGAGCTTGATCTGAAAGACGTATGTTTGTGTGTGTGTGTGTGTGTGTGTGTGTGTGTGTGTGTGTGTCATCCTGGTCTGCTTATATATGTAGGGACCACTAGTCTTCACACAGATAGTAAAATCGTTGGTTCCCATTAGGAAGAACAGGATCTCCTCAGGGTTGGGGTACAATTTACAATGGGGCATGGTGTTAGAGTTGGGGTTACATTTAGTTTAATACATTATGAGGTTTAGTTTAGGCATTAACATCAGGGTTAGGGTTAGGATAAGGCACATGGATTTCTGGTCCCTACAAGGACAAAACTGTGCATGTGTGTGTGAGTGTGTGTGTGAGTGTGTGTGTGTGTATGTGCGTGCGCGTGCATGTGCATGCACCTTGCTGAACTGTGCCCAGGAAACCAGCATGTTGCTGTAGTCTCCAGCGATGTCTGGCTTGTCAAATATCTTCTGGGCCAGGAAGTGTTGGTTGTAATTGTCTAGGCAACGCTGTGTCCCAACCTCCGACATGAACTTGCTGTTTAGAGTCATGCACATCTGCTTCCAGGGCACACGTTCGGGAACTACAAATGGAATCCTGTCCTGAGGGTGTCGGAGATCAAACATTAATATTGTGAGAGAAATTAAGTAACCGTTTAGTTCAGCGACTGTTGCAGAGATCTTAGAAGAAATTGTTTAAAAAACGAGGCAAACATTTATTATATCTTTCTTATTTCCCACTTGCTTTGGCATAGGCTTCTCATGCCAATAATGCCCTTTAAGTGACAAAAAGAAAGAGGGATTGACCAAGGAGAAAATAAATCGAGAGTTACAGAGGCAGTGTGCTAGCCTGAGACAGACATGCAGACTGGCACTTACTGGTTCAGAGAAGGCACAGTCCCAGATGATGGTTGCTAGAGCGTTGTTATCCTGACTGCCGTGGACTATCACCACCACAGGTACAGAGATCATCTAAAACCACAGAGATCCGACGCCATGTCATGAGCAGCCATGGAAATATTAACTGAACATCAAGCTCACACTATCCAGTGAGGATCAAACATTCATTGTGAAGTAAACACTGTGCTGCCTTTCAAATGAAAGAACTGTATCAATTCCTGTGTCCAGAGAGATTAATGGGGAGAGACACACAAGCCCTAAACACAGCCCCACCAAAAGCTTCAGGACTCATGGACAGCCAGAAGGCACTTCATATGTATACACAGCCAGAATTGCCAACCTGGTCTCATTGGAATACGTAAACTATTATACGTAAATCGAGGGCACCCAAATTTGTATGACATGTTACTTTACATTACATTAGAATGCGCTACCAAAACATATAAAACATTGTGAATTGGCTAAAATGTTACAAACGCCATTAAGTCATATCACATGTTAGGAACACTAGACGAATATGTCATATGTTACAAACTGTACTAAAATGTATCATATATTACGAATTCACACATAACATCCAAGCCGTGTCTCGAACCGGCAGCATTCAGCTCTGCAGACAGGCGTCCTACCCAGTGCTCCATACACAGATAACCAATTCCAGTGGATGATTAATAGCCCTACCAAGGTTACTACTATATATAATACATGCATTTTAATGTTACAGTTAACATTAGGTACCACAGCACTGGGGTTAAGGTTAGGGTTAAGGTTAGAAAACGAAAAAGCTTAGGTTAAGGTTGGGTTAGGTATCACAGCACTTGGGTTACGGTTAGGGTTTGGGTTAAGGTTAGGTATCACAGCACTGGGGTTAAGGTTAGGGTTATGGTTAGAAAAAAAGTCCACTTGTAACATAGTGGAGCGATTTTGGTAACAACACTACTTGCTGCCCTAACAGCACGTCCCTATTTTCGGGCAGTGGGTATTTCACCCTGTGGAGCTGACGTTCAAAACAGACAGCCAATCACAATTTCTTTACTGGATTATTACTCTAACGCTACTTCACCTAACGTAATATATCTTACGAATTTGTCTGTCAAACGTTTTCATAAAACAGGGGCTGACATCGGTTTGCAGAGAATACCGGGCCTTCTGACTCATCTACTTGTGTTATTATCCAGATCTCAGGCCCGTTATTGCCAACGCCATAGCCGACATTGGCGTAGCAATTTCACCGAGAGTTTGCAAGAGCACAAACAGACCTGGGACCAGGCTAACAGCACTGCACGGGAATGAGAAGTGGTATAAGAGCGCAAGTCTGGCATTGGAGATGAATTGCTACTGCCAAGACTCATCTGGAATAGACTTGTCACAGTGCAGAGGTCAAAGGGCAAGAAGGTGGGCAGGAAGAGTCCCCACCTGTATCCTGTAGGGGATGTCACAACCGGTGATGCTGATCTCCGTAGTAAAGTAGAGAGCAAACTTCTCCTCCGTCACAGACTCCGACCCCTTTCTGTCTGCTCTCTTTATCTTCTTTATAGACTGGGGGAGAAGAAGGAGCAGGAAAGATCACGTTATTAAAAGATTTATTTTCCCGTCAACATTTATTAAGGGCTAACCTAGCGAAGCGGCTGTACAGGAGGAAAGAGTGCGAGAGAAAGAAAGAGTAATTAAGAAAGAGAATTGGAGACAGAGATAGACGGAGAGACGCCATGTGCCCAGGCACGGCCAGGTCCACTGAGGTCCAGCCTTTGGCCGGTGATTGGTACATACCATGTTCCTGAAAGTGGCGCAGGTGCTCTTGCTGGAGGTGTTGTGTTCCAAAATAGCCGTGTTGTTGATTAACTCTCCAACATTCTCACTGGATTGGTCAGAACAAAACCACTTAAAACAGACCACAAAATCGCTTCTTAATAGGTATACAGTGGTAAAAGGTGTGTACTTTTTAATGCTATACACTAGCTTTAGCCACAGGCATGCTAACAGTCCCGTTATTAATTTTGTTAGCCATTCTAACTCAAATAACATTTAAAATGTCAAACATGTCTTTAAAGCTAATAGCAATGGGATAGTTCATTTTTTATTGAAACTTTATAGCAAACAGGTAATCAAAAACGATGGCTCAAAATTCATGGAAACATTTTTTGCCCAATCAGCTTTATCCACCCCTGCTGTAGATTACACCTGTTGACTAACATGCCTATTATGGACTGTCAGACCTAAATTGGACTAACTTGCCAGCTACAGACAGTAGCTGGTCTACAAAGGAATATCTGGCCTGAGGAAGTTGTACTCAAAGAACATGGGGTTGACTATCTATGCCAGGGTGTATACAGTGAAAATGGCCTGTTTAAACATACTTGAAGAAGCCAAATACTAGCAGGCAAATATGTACACAAAGTAATAAACACTAACCGGTAAAGGAAATTCATATCACCTTCAATTCAAAATCCTCTCACTAGTGCTAAAGTCATGGTGCTAAGGCAAAGGCAAATCATTTCAAAATCCATGCAAGGGATGAAACAAAACAAGTGATTATTTAAAAACGGATTATTTGCAGTAAATGGTTTAAGAATAGATTCTGAAAATGTATTGGTTACAAAAACAATTAACGATAATCAGATCAAACATTTTTTTTTATTTTGACACATCATCGCATATTATCATAACTCTAAAGTTATTTCCAAATTTTGAAACAAAAGTCCTTCCTGACGTCTCTTTTCATCACTCACAGTGATCTTTTGGACAGCTGCGATTCCCAATCCCCAGGGTACATTGTGAAGTTTTGAACAACATTGTTTATTGCCCAAAATGTTAAGGCCCAACTTAGCGGAATAGTTCACTGTCAGAAACTATCTTTTTTATTTAATAACCCTACAAAGCGGGGTTAGTAAATAATACTTTTGTGACATACAATCAGCCCCAGGAGTATTGGCACCCTGTATAAAAATGAGCAAAAACATTTATACACAGCTCCGGAAAAAGATAAGTGACCACTGCACCTTTTTTCTTTCTTTTTCAAAAAAGTCTAAAAATAAAGTTTTGAGTGAGGAACAGAAGGGTTAAAACTAAGAGACCCCTGCAAATTGAACGCTTCTGTTCCTCATTTTTTTATTTTCTGAAAAGTTTATTCTGTAAAAAACATATGGTAAAATGATTGACACCCTAGAAAAAGCTGTTGAGATGCAGATTGTGGAAAGGCTTCAAAAATAGGTTTTCATTTGAAATTACCAGCAAGCACAATAAGGTCCATAGTAAAGACATTTGAAAAGCATTGAACTGTAGAAGATGTTCCAGGAAGGGGAGGTATCCGAATGATTCCAACACCCAGGAGGGTGGATAAGAGAGGCAAAGAGGAGCCTGAAGATCATAGTTTAACAAATGCAGAGATCAGTTGAAATCGTGTGTTGTGGTCCGATGAGACAAAAATTTAGCTTTTTGGCGACTCACACCATTGTCACATTAGGGAACAAAAGGGGACTGCATACAAACGGCACCTCATTCCCACGGTAAAATATGGTGGTGGCTCTGATGCTTTGGGGTTGTTATGCTGCCAGAGGTGCAGGGCATTAAGATCAGAGTCATATTGAATTCTATTCAGTACCACATCATTTAGGCCCTGAATCTGGTTGCCTTTGCCAGAAGGCTGAAATTGGGCCGCGGTTGGGTCTTCCAACAAGGCAATGACGTGAGGCACATATCAATATGACAAAGAAATGGTGTCAACAACACAAACTCAAGGTTTTGCAATGGCTCTCTCAGTCTCCATACTTGAACCCAATTGAAGATCTGTGGTCTCAATTGAGGAGGGGAGTTCACAAGAGAAAACCAAGGAATGTTCTGCATGGAAGAGTGGGCCAAGATCCACAAGTGTTCTTCAACCTTGTTAAACACTACATAAAGAGGCTGAGTGCTGTCACCTGGGGAAGCTCAATCAAATACTGACAGTTAAGGTGCAAATATTTTTGGAATGTCCATTATCACAAAAAATGTTGTTACTAAAGGGAAACTTTATTTTGTTTCCAAAATCTTTTTTGAAAAGCATGAGGCATTTGTTTAAGGCCTAATTATCCCTTGTTGCATGTGGTTCTTACTGTAAAATTGTTTTACACTCTAAACATACACATTTCATTTTCCATTTTCTATTTCATTCGATTTTTTCAGTACTTACCAAAAGTCGTTAATGTAATTGTTTTGCCTTCATATTATGAAATTGTTTTTTATACTGTTATAAAAGTGACTGCCTATTTTGTACTTATTAACAAGTGTGGTGTGTTTGCTCCTCACCTAGGTATGCTGCCTAGCTGTCCAAGGTTTCTTGCTTGGGCCTCAGTGATAATCTGAGCCTTGAGGAGAACTGGTTTTCCGGGCGCCACTTTCTCGCCCAGCAGGTAGCGCACGGTGGTAGAGAACTTAGACTGGGTCTTAATCACCTGTGGAGGCTGCTTGTCTACCACCAGAGAGCTGAAAACATAGAAACAGAATGTCTAGAACCATCAATGGGACTGTGACTGCTAGACTGAAAGCCGCCTCGAAACCCATCAGAGAGCTACAGCAGAACAGGACAGGCAATGGTTCATTAGAAGTCAATGGTACGCTGGTAGGTAACTAAAGGTTTCAAATTGTGAGACACTAAAAATCGATTTAATTCATGAAAGTAATCAACGTAAAAAGGAATGTTTTTATTTTTTCACCCAGATCCAATTAAACAGTCCAAATGTTTATTTTTAATTATTTATGTTTAAGCCCAACTTTTTTCTCACAATTTTGTGATATCCTATAGTAGTAACAGCCTGGCCTCATCACTGCAACTCGGGAGTTGAAGATTGGGATGTGTCCTCTGAGACATATCCCACCGAGCCGCTCCGTGTCTTCCCACAATGCTGCTGAACCAGGGCGTCGGCCAAAGTAAACAAATAACTAAAAACACTGAACTGTCAGTATTTCTCGCATAGTGCAAAGGTCCCTTTTCCACAGTCTTGTGGTCCAGAAATAGTACACCCTGATAGGAAATATAGCAACATAAATTATGGAACCAACCTCTGTATTAGGGTTTGCAGCAGAAGACCCAGTCTCTCTTGCAGCTCTGGGATTGGCTCACCGGCCAGCATCACTTCCTGTCTCAACTTCCCATTCACTCCAAGAAGTTGCTCACACCTGAAAGAGAGAAGTAAAAGGGTGTTAAATTCATTAGACAGAAGGCTGGGGGAGGAGAAGAAGCGGGGGTAATGTCACACTCAAAACCATAGATCTGCAAACACAAACAAATGTTTATGTGCATGTTGAACATGCACGACTGATCTCACCATGTCTGCATTGGGCTAAGGTTGTCATCGAATGGGTGGCCGATGGTAGCTTGATGCTGTTCCCATCTCCATGCTTTGATTCTGCTGATCAGACGAGACTGGCAACTCTCCAGACTAGATACAGCCTCTTGTAGCAAC
The DNA here is from genome assembly GCA_016801105.1 of Esox niger. Lineage (NCBI taxonomy): Eukaryota > Metazoa > Chordata > Actinopteri > Esociformes > Esocidae > Esox > Esox niger. The sequence goes on along the minus strand of JACXGJ010006523.1, from coordinate 17,429 downwards.
TGAACACGCTTCTACGAACACACACACACACACACACACACACACACTTTAGCTTATATATCGGAGAAGGAGAGTTTATTCATAGACATGCAAATAGTTTACAGTAAGGGTAGCATTGTCCCCAGGCTATAGCATAGAGGGCCTAAGAGGGAATAGCCAAATCATTCTATGGGAGTGACCTTACTTCGATTATAGCCCATCAAAACACAGCCATTGTTTACTGCTCCAGGAATTTCCTATTAAGACTTTTTCTCAGGCTAGTGACAGCCTGGTTAGATTTTTACAACATAGTTCTGAAAATTTGAGTGGCCTTGCCTGAAAAACGTATTACAGGACAGACTGACAGCACAGAGCCTAACAATTCCTAACAATTGTCTCTTACAAAGACATAATCTGGCTGTTAGCCTGGTCCTGTTTAACGGCTCACCTTGGCAATGACCTGGCCATTGAACTCATGCTGTTTAATGTTATTCTGCAGTTTGGTGACCTCTGACATGCCTGTGTCCATCCCATTGGTTGAGGCCTGCTGGAGAGTGCCTGTTCCAAAGCCAAAACAAAAAAATACAAACACTAAATATATTCACAACCAAGTGTATTCTCTGTTATTTAGCCGTGTCCAAGTCAATCACCCAGAATCCTGTGCGTGACTTAAGTGAAAGTCTGGACCAAAATGAAATTTAGCAACTGCCCTTCCAGACAGAGACACCCAGCCATCCTCAAACTGCGTGGCTCCACCTCTCTCATAGACATTCGCAGTACCACCGGACATGCCCAGTTCCTGTTAGCGTAGCTGCTAATTATTTCGACGTGTTAGGCTATGAGAAATGCAAACCGGATTGAGTGCATGTGGTAAGTCTCACCCTGGATTGACTCATAGTTCTGCCTCTCCCAGTTGAGTTCCTCTTGCAGCTGGTGGATCTGCTGTCTGCAGTTCTGGATCTCCAGCACCTTGAGCACCAGCAGGTCCACGTCCCGGGTGGATGGGCCCACCGAGATGGGATCCTGGGCTGGGGACAGGGGGAACTGGGGCGGGATCTGAGTGGACTGCGGAGAGGGAGGAAAGATCACTAGAGTTTCAGCTCTGCCAGGGCAATGTATAAGAAATATATAGCATGCTTTTTAAGTGTCCAATTGTTTTTTTGTTGTTAAGTGTGTCACTGCTCTCATTGATGTCATGGTTGTCTAGTCACCGAATTGTCGAGAAGAAAATTAGCAACCCTGTTGTTCTGTTGTCACTTGGTTGTTCTAAGCCAGAGGGTTATGCCCAACCACTCCCAGATTGTTGCAATAAGTGATTTTGGCAAACTGACAAATGTGAGAAGGCAAAAAAACATGTCGGTTTAATAAACATTTGTATTTATATTCAAGATTTTAAATGTGGTTTCAGCTGGGGTCAAAGGTTTACTGTACTGGGCTGAGGTCGGGGGGGAATTGGAGTAGGCGGGGTGTAGGGTGTAGCTTTTTTTTAAACAACCTAACATATCCACATAGCAAACAGATTTAAGTTTATCATCCCCCCATTCTCAGATCATCACAACAATGATACGCAGCGGATCCTGCAGACCGCAGACTGCGTTAGCCCGTTGACCTAAAGGGCCGTCTCTGTTAAAACTCACCGTTCGACTGAGAAGGTCTCTCTCTTTCCTCAGAACGTCCCTCACGGTGAGCACCAGCTTCAGGGGCTGCGAACGCATCATGCTCTGGAACCGGTCCCCCGTTCCCATCCACCACAGACACGTTGCATAAGAGAGGAGAGATGTCAACCTCAAGATATGACTCCATATATGGTAAGAGTATTTGTGAGGACTTGCTCAGCTAACAAACTCCTTGCTCTAGCCAACACTTACCCCTGGACCCACAGACGTTAATCTATTCTCTGTTGTCATACATAGGGAACTACACAGAATCTGAATAATCCGATTTGGGGCTTTATGGAAAACAAGTGACAGCGATCCCCCAAAGTGCTATGAAGGGTCAGCCCGGCAACTAGATCCAATGGACAACTTGCCAAGATCACGTGTGATCCTGTCTTCTGTCGTTTTAAACTTAGGAGGACATGAGGTCTAGACCCACACCTGCGGAGTACCAGGCTTGACTCTTTGCGGTCCCTGCCCAAAGTCCTCCTGGTTGTGTTGCAGATCAAGACGATACCTGACGATTTCAGCTGCCACTCTTCTGACGCCCTTCCCCGTCTGTCCCTGTACTTGTACATCTGGTAATGACTAGGTTTAAATAGACTCTGGGCTTAGCCCACATGCATCAATTAACTATTACAATTTGGACTCTTAATATGTTTAGCCAGCACAGCCAGAAGAGGACTGGTCTCCCCTCTGAGCCTGGTTCCTCTCTAGGTTTCTTCCAAAATTTTCGTATTTCTTAGGGACTTTTTCCTAGCCACTGACATTCAACACTACTGTTGTTTGCTCCCTGGGGTTTAAGGCTGAGTGTTTTGTGAAAGCACTTTGTGAAAACTGCTGATGTAAAAAGAGCTTTATAAAATCAATTTGATTGAAATTTGATAGTTTCAAAAGGGGATGGCAGAAGAGTGAAAATGAAATGGCACTCTGGCTTATGAATCGTAGGTTTGCATTTTTTTGTTTAGAATTGTGATCAAGGCATGTCAAGTTCAACGTGTGTGAGGGTGTGTGTGTGTGAGAGTGTGTGTGTGTGAGGGTGGGTGTGTGTGAGGGTGTGTGTGTGTGAGGGTGTGTGTGTGTGAGGGTGTGTGTGTGTGAGGGTGTGTGTGTGTGTGAGGGTGTGTGGGAAGCAGAAACCGATGTTGTAAAAAAGAAAAATATATTTTAGGCTGGGAGGTTATGTTATAATTAGGTTTATTAGGGATTAGGAATAGAGCTTTGGTTTAGTGTTAGGCTTCTAAGTGAAAGTTACAACATAGTGCTGGGATTTGGGGATTTCAGTTTTAAATTGTGATTCTGATGGGAATACACTTTTATCCCTAAAACTTCCCCACAATTATAACCAGCATGTGTGTCGTGTGTGTGTTTGTGTGTGTGAATGTTCCCAGTACCATGCTCCTGGAGATGTGCTGCAGTCTCATTCTTTCCACCACATTGGGGTTCTGCTGGGCCAGGCTCAACAGGTAGGAAGTGATCTGGTCCAACAATGACAAGGCCTGTGGCTCCTGCTCTACCTTCTCTAGATCAAAGTCCTCCCTGAGGGCAGGAGGGATGGAAAGACATGGGCGTGTTTCAAGCATGTTCGTGCATCCGCTTTTATTCCAGCGCTATTCTGTACGTGTGTGTGTGCACGTAGATGTGCAGCGCCTACAAATATCTTTTCTTGAGCGTGTCTTACCATCTCTGCTCCTCGATCCAGTTGGCCAGGTAGCACCTGACGTCCATGGGGAAGGAGTTCGGGTAGAGCTCGTTAAGCGCTTGCGTGGGCAGATAGGGAATGAGCTGTTTCATCTGCGCCCACTGTGCCATGGTGAAACAGAGCTGGGAGAAAGCAAGACAAGACTAGTCATCTAGTGAGAACTTTCGAAAATGTCTAAAACAGCAATCAGATTGTGCTGCTTCACATCGGGGCACAGGGCGCCATTCAATCAAAGTCACACTTCCCTGCTAATAGCACAGGAAGTGAGAACTGGTTTTGGTTACCGTTCAGCCCCTCGGCAACCAGAACATCGCAGACCGCAATATGACAGGCACATTGGGAGCTGCAGCGACAATTAAGGGTCACAGTTACATGTGTATTACAGAAGAAATGCATTCGCAATGCTGGGATGCAGAGAGCAGCCAGACTGCTGGCAGTTTGCCAAGATAGACTGGAAAGGACAGGAGTTAGATGGGAAGATTGCAGGGAGTATTTCTCAATCTATCTTCCTGTGAGCAATTTTAAGTTGTTGGGGGTATAGTGAAGGAAGATAGGTTAGAAGAGGACGCAGAAGATGTCAGGTCTGTGTGCGACAGCATTTAGAATTCATGGCCACACACACAACTGGTATCTTTTAAAGCAATCTAGCTCTGTTCATCAGACCCACAACACTGCGACGCTGCGAGTTGCCCACGGTCACACGTAGAATAGTTAATCAAACACCAACCCAGACAGTAGAAACACAGATCCCCACATATCTTGCTCTGGGTCTCCTAAATCTGTTTTAGGGAGGACGGTAGAGGTGTAAACCTCCTGTTCTGTTTTTTATCTTTAACCCACATGTGCAACTTCAAGCCAGTACATGCCAATACAGAATATATTGGGTTCAGTGGTTTACTGTTGTGTTTCAAAGTTCAAATACTAGCAACACGTAATGCAGAACTTTCCAGAACGTAGCCTAAGGTCCAATACTAATATAGCCTACATGCACTACTAAAAAGAAGTTATCTGAAATGTGGCATGACAATGCAAAGCCGCGGTTCTCTACCTATCTTACTACATCTCGGCTAACACACAGCTTAGAGCCATTGCAACACGCGTCACTCGTTCCTGTTCCCCAACCGTGTAGGCCAAGACGCTAATCCCAAACGACAACCTATTCCATATTTGGTTCACCGCTTCACCCGAAGGGCTCTGGTGAAAAGGAGTTGGCATCGTGGAAAACAGGTTGCATTGAGAAAGCAGACCCACGGTTTCCTGTTCCTTTTTGACAGTGCCACCAGAAAGTCAGCAACGTGCCCGAACGCACCTACCATTAGATCGCGAGGTGTCCTTGTACTACAAACGAAATCCAAAGGAGACTGGACCGCACTTCAGTGAACCTAACTGAATTTACACCATTGAATTGACCGCAACAGTTTCAGGGTCTTCAGCGAGTGTCGTCAGAAGATCTCTTGTACCAATGCCCCGTTCCGTGTCATAGCAGAAACATTGAATCAAATGTTATCGTGTTTGTCGCAATACAAAAAAATAATAACAATGCGTGCAATAACTACTGTAAATCTCTCTGGATTAGGGTGTCTGCTAAATGACTTAAACGTAATGAATACCGAGCGGTGGGTGACCTGTTATTTTAACATTACCTGATTGCCAGTGGCTTCTGAAGGGCTCAGTCCTGAAGCAATCATGCTGTCAAGCAAAAATGTAAGGTTCATTTACTCTGGTGCGGTGCTTCTGTTGTTTCCTCTATTTCTTTGTTCTCTCCTTTTTTATTTGGTTCTCTTTTTCCATTCTCCAGGACTGTGACACCGATCCGACATAAACCGCAACATAATTTGTTTAATCTTTTATTAGAATATAATGACAAATGTATGAATTCCATTTTGGATTTAGGTTGCGTTCCGGTAAACGAAAATATAGACAATAAGCATGTTGTTCTTTACCTATCTTCCTGACAGAAAGTCCAACAGAACCTGAAGAGATGAACACTGCGTGATGGCGGGTGAATCGTATTTAAAAGACCGCTAATATGAGGTCAAGGGGGATTCGCTGAGTGATTCACGCGTGAGTCATCTGAGGGGAACATCTGGGTCCTCCGTCTCACACGGCTGGTATGTTTGCATCCCCGTCAGCTGTACCTGTTAGCAACACCAGGTGACTCCTGATTCTTGAGCACATTGGGGTGGTCCGCAAAACTTCTCCACTCTCATTTTCTTTTGTCTTGCACGCCTCCTCCGGGTTATTCACATGCTTGTTGGCTGCTTTGGCAATTGGTCCGGCTGCGCCAGGGTTAAAATGTGGAGGGAAGGTTTGATCTCGGGCCACCCCCGTCCATATTCTCTTTTGCACTACGATCTAAAGGGGAAATCCGATTGGCATTTCGTTGAAACCTTTGGCGAATGTATATTTAGAAAATATGTTGCAAGATCAGGTGCGATTGGCTGGCACCAATGGCCTAAAACTAATAGGTACAGGGCTGTAGAATAAGGGGGGACAGGGGTCATAACCCCAATATAGACAAGTCAATGTGACCCCCCCTGGAAAAGAGTGAATTTCCTGGGATCCATTGATCTTAACCACCCCCGATATACATTAAAACCCTACTGTTGAATAGGGTTATCGAACTTAGCACTTAAGCAACACAAGTATTTTTCTGTTAAGGTGGTTCACTCTCGTGATGAAAACATACCTGACTTGTCCACAATCTTCAGGTCCTCAATGAGTGGAATTGGGTGCCTAGAATGTGCACGGTTGGGTTACACAAAGACTTGAGTTGGGAAAACATGCATTTCTTCAGCGCACGGAACCTGTCGAGCAAACACACTCAACACGTCTACAGTTGAGTCCCGCTTGAACCAGAATATCCAATAGCCCAAGTTGTTCAAAACGCGTGTACAGTATTATCAGAGCTGCGTTTCAATCTGTTTGCCGCGTATTTATAACTGGAAATGACCATGTCTAAGGAAGTTTTGTAACACTTGCTGTATGTGATTTGCCTTATTGACTTCATCCAAAAATGTGGTTGTGTGTGTTAAAGGGGCCCAACGGTTTAAGGATCTCCAGTATACATATAAATCTTTGCTCTATCTTTCACCATTTTCATGTTCAATTAAATGCATGAAAACTATAATTAAATTACAAAAAAGTGGTAGCAACACCACTGTTGCTTGAGGAACTGATTCCACTGCTTTTCTCTAAACCTTTCTGAAATAACTTCCGTTTTGACGAATTTCACCAGCAGTTACAATGAAAACTTCCTCTACTTTAATTCAAATGATAAATACGAAAACGTGTTTCAATGTCACCAACATAATAATTTCTTTTTAAACGAACTCCAGGACTTCATGTATAACTGGTAATGTAATCTATTTTAATCAAGTGACAGAGGAAAAAAAACGTATTTGTTTTAATGACTCCCTGACTCATGCAGAAGGAATCACTTGGTACCAGTAGAGTGGGTGAGTCAGTACCCCTAGAAGGTCTTTGAAAATAATGTGGCCCTCCTGTCATCTGGTACAATAACCCACCCATAGTCAAGGTTGTTTTTTAGCGATCTCAGTTTGTAAGTGATGGCTGACCTTCTACTCTACCTGTCTGTCCTGTATGCAACTATTTAAACACTCTTAATGTGTCTCCAAAATTGCAATAAATGTGTTATGTTGCATCACGTTTGTTCACTTTTTCTCAAGGATGGTCAGTGTATTTCATCAGAGGTTGTAACATCTGGGGTTATGCAGACACACTGCAAAATCTCCCACACCACTGAATGTAGTTGAACACCCAATACGCTGACTGTCAATACGCTGACGGTCAATACGCTGACTTTCAATACGCTGACGGTCAATACGCTGACGGTCAATACGCTGACTGTCAATACGCTGACTGTCAATACGCTGACGGTCAATACTCTGACGGTCAATACTCTGACGGTCAATACGCTGACGGTCAATACGCTGACTGTCAATACGCTGACTGTCAATACGCTGACTGTCAATACGCTGACTAACAATGCACTGACTAACAATGCACTGACAGTGAATACACTTACTATCAATACACTAGTTGTCAATACACTGACTGTCAATATGCTAACAATACACTGACAGTGAATACACTTACTATCAATACACTGACTATAAATTCACAGACTATCAATAAGCTGACTAACAATACAATGACAGTGAATACACTTACTATCAATACACTGAATATAAATACACAGACTATCACACTATCACCACTCTGTGAAAGACTGTGGGGCAAATTGCGCAAAAATTTAAGAATAATGTTTCTCAACGTAAAACTGCAGTTTGGCGATCTCATTATCTCCAGTACAGACTATCATTAAAAGACTCTGAGAATTCTGAGATTCTGAGAAGTGTGCAAGTGAAAAGGCTGAAAACCAATACTGGATGGCCATGATCTTTGGGCCCTCAGGTGGCTCTGCATTAAAAACGGACACAATTCTGTAGTGGAAATCATGCATGGGCTAATTACAGCAAGACTATGCCAAACCAGATTCTGCAGAGTGCGGGTGCTAAACTGGCCTGCCTGCAGTCCAGACCTGTCCTCAATTGAAAACATTTGGTGCATTATGAAATTATAAATATGACAAAGGAGACCCCGAACAGTTGCACAGCTGAAATCCTATATCAAACAAGAATGTGAATACATTTCACTTTTAAAACAACAGCAACTGGTCTCCTCAATTCCCAAACACATTTTACCCCGGTGATGCAACAGAGTGGTAAACACGCCCCTTTAAAAAAAAAAACAATAACACCTCTCAGTTTCCACATTTGACATGCTGTCTTTGTACTACTTTCAACGGGATCCAGGGATACATGATTTGCATTTGTTAGCGGAAGTGCCCCATCCAGGTAATCCGAACATACCTTTCCGCGGAACACCCGTCAATACACCGACCAGTGGCTGAGACACAACCGACACGGAAGACTATCGGGATGGACAGCAGCTGGGTGAACTAGCGGCACTATGACGACACGCTCATCCTCTCCAGCATTGGTTGGAACCTCTTCTTCGCTCCTGTGGGTACAGATTTCAGGTTAGAGGTGTCACTCCACATTATTAAACAATAGCAACAATAAGGCCACTTATTGCACAGCCCAGGGGTGTTTTCCAGGACAAAGACCAAGCCCAAAAATACCTAAACTGCCTCTGGGAAACCAGACCTTAAGGGCCGGTTTGACAGACACAGATTAAATCTAGTCTTAAAATAGAATAGCTTACCGTCATACGCATCACCTATAACAAGGTACATTACACAAGCTATCCATCATTAGTTTATTATGGATTACATGGCTACTATGCTGGCGCCTCACGTAGCTCAGTTGGTAGAGCACGGCATTTGAAAATCCCCGCGTCGTGGGTTTGATTAAGAGGTTTGGCTAAACGTTTAACACTCGCAGCCTGTGCAGCTTTAAACAGATTGAAATAAAGATAAACGTTCTTTATTTACCGCCTGAACAGTCCATTCGAAATGTGGTGAGGGACGTGTCTCCACCTCTAAAATCTGCCAGGTCCAGTTTGCGCTGACGGCCTTGCCAATAACAGTGGTCACATGCACACTCATCCACTTCACACAGGCTGCACGGTGCAACGGAAACATAGCCTGGCACACATGCACACACACGCACAGACATGCACACACACACACATGCACACACACACACACACAGACATGCACACACACGCACACACACAGACACCGCCTAAGAGCTTCATCCTTAAAGCTGCAGGAAAAACTGGTTTGGCTGTGTCCGAACCTGCTTCTATAATTCCAACACACTTTTGTTTGGCCCAACGAGCACTGTAATGTGCCTGATGATCGTAAATCATGCTAACTAACCAGCACAGGTATAAACACTGTATTTCCAACGGTGTGTACCTCGCACATATATTCAAGTCAATTAGTACATTAGCAACAAGGCGTGAGCATGGTGTGGTATATTGCCAGTAACGCATGGGCAGGGGCACTTAATCAATGGGCCTGATCACAGCCACAGCATACTGGGCATCGACCAGACACCTCTGAGGTGTCCCACTGGCATTATAAACCTGTTACAGACGCAATATGTGTATTTTTAGAGTGTCATTCCCGTGCTAGAAGGTGTGATAATACACAGCTTTCATCCAATCAGCAATCAAGTTTCAAACCACCAAGTAAACAAATGGCCCTAAAAAGTCAATTGTATGCCAAGCAACTTGATGGAAAAACCAGTGCATACATTTAGCGTGTGTATATTAGGGTCCCCTTAGGAAGTGAACCCACAACATTGGTACCGCAAACCCCAACACCCCTCAAACCGGTTTCGTTACCCTCTAATCAGGGACTTATATGGACCTGGGACACCAGGAAAGGGAAGTTAAACATGAGGTAGGACAGGGAACCTGCAGGCTCCAGACCTCGTTAGAAAGGACTACAATACCTTTGCTCTACACATTTAACCACACAGTCATACAGGACTTGTGGTCTTGTGGTAGAGACGGGGGACTTGGTACACATCTGTGAACTGGCTAACAAGGGGAAGGGAAAGTGATGACGAAACGGACTGATACCTTGACGATTACAGTTGCTAGAAACGTGAATACCGGGACATTTTCCCAATGATCCAACTATGCTATGTAGCCTGACTGTCAGTGTTGCATGGAACTGAGGTATGAACACCGTGTGTTCATTGGGCCCTTGTTACGTATCTTGCGGTAGACAACACGTGGCTGTAAATGAATTAACAAAATAATAAATTACCATAATCTTGTTAGACATGCGTACACCAACAATATCAACAACCATGGTTATATGTCAGTGACTTTCTGACAGTGTTAGTAGTAACAACTTCTAAAGCTACGATGAGTCTGGAAACATTGAAATTGTAATTATAGCTCGCCTAGTTAACAATCATTCAAATTTCGCTACTTATTAATACCCTGTACTGATCATATCTGATTAACTAATATCGAATACGTATCCTAATAATTAGTTTTGAAACTTTACGTTGGCCTAACACAATTAATTCAGAATTAACATACGATAAGTAAACAAGACCGTAAGGAAGTCCTGGCCTTGACAACAAACCACTACTCATCTTTTGAGTTTATTGCGGTGACCTGAAATAAGTAGTAATGTGGTTCTGACAACGTATATACACACGTATTATTACAACTATATAGATTGTTATATTTACACAAAATATTGTATTGTACTATATGTATATCTGACGAACTGCGAAAACTTGAACCGACTTTCGATTGCGTATCAACCGCTACTCTCTAAAACGATTAAAGCGCCCCTAAAGTGAAAGTTTGATAAAATGGTGACTCGTGTCGAAAAAAATCGATCATTGTTCGTAATTTATTTATAAATTAATGTTGTACAACTTACCGCGTGCCACGTCAATACAAGGTAGCTTTACACATTTCAAAAGAGTTTAGACATAATCCTTTTCGTTCGGTTTAATCACCAGCCAATATTCTAACGTAGATGAACTCCTCTCACATCTGAAACGACCAATAAACAAAAATCCCCATGTTCTACTGATAACCCATTTAGTATACTTGCCTTTTGACTATTTCGGGTAAAGAACACGAAAGTTGCTGCATAAATTGAAGGTAAGAACCAGGAGGACTTCCTAAATCAATAAACGCATTACGGTTCTCTACAGAAAAAGAAAAAAAACATTTCCGGTGATCGGTATTCGTTTTCACAAGCCCGCTGTGCCTAATTAGTTGTATGGTAGCCTGCATATTGTAAACCAACATATCCACATAAATAGCAATGCTCTATGACATTTATAACTTGGTTTTTGTATTCCCCTTTTATCTAATTTAACATGGTCTTCAGTAGGTTCCTAAATTGTGCAACAAACACCATCCCCCACTTACAAATATATTGTAATTCGTATGTATTTAATAAGGATGTGTGGCCTACGAAAATAGCCGAGCAGTAGCTTGCATGAGTGGAACTGTAAATCTACACAGGTTTACATCAACTGCAAATGAATGTATACATACCTTTATGCTAATTTCACTTTCAGTAGATATTGTGTATTTTGTCCCTATGTCCAACACTAGTACTTTAAAACTACAATTCACCGATGTGTGTACATGATTTTTAACGAATAGAATATTCTTATTTAGTTTTTCTGTTCAATCGAAAGTTGTGCGTACACAGTTAAAATGCTAATTTAAACATAAATACGTAGGTATCGTGTTGTGGTCTAGATGTAATTTATTCAGGAAGTGAGAGGAAATTATACAGGACTATGCGCATCCATAAAACGACTGCGTAAACGATTTAACTAATGTCGGTCTGAAAACGAAAGTCAATCGTATTATTCAGTGGGCATCATATTGAAACAATTTACATCCTAAAGATCCACTCACCGTTACCACTAAGCTTCAGGGAGAGGCGTCATTTTGCACACAATCAATTAGAATACTGTAAATGACAAAATAGGTGTTCGTAGACATCAGGGTGTATACGCCACCAAACAAAACGTTTTGTTGGGATAACAACGAAACGTTTCGTTTGTTGCTAAACGTTTTTCAACAGAGTTAGACGTTTGTCGAGTTCGAGTGATAAGCCGGAAGGCAATGAGTACAGTCGGGGGAACTTTTCTTAAAAAAGTCAACGTGTCATTGTTTCTTTTCTTTAATAATGCTTCCTTCATTATGTGGAAGTAAACATTTACCCACATCACACATTAAATTGTTGAACATGTGTAAACATAATTTTTTTAAGGTAGCCTAGCTTCAAAAGCAAGAGAAGTAGATAATGAATAACCTGTAGACTAGCTGCAAAAAGACAAACAGATTCTCAACTGAACTTTCTGTGATGTCACCTGAACTCATCACCTGGACTCACAGTTGACTTTATAGTGTAGTATCATTGAACATTGTTATTAGGTCAACCAGGCATTTAGTGTAAATATAGTGTAAACTACATAGATTTAACCTTTTTTCTTCATAAATTTTACCCCAACTTTCAAACTAATGTCACCTTGCAATAATTCAGTTTCAGTATTTAAAATTATCTAACTGAAAGACATTTCTATTAACCATTTGTAATTTATTAATATGAGAAATTTGGTCAGGGTGTTGAATACTTTTTTGAGGCACTGTACACAGAACAGCAGAAAAAAGTACTGTAATGTATCTGCGATGTGGATAATTTATTTAGTATTATAGTTGTGTCAAAGAGTTATTTTTATTATTACTTTCCCTTGTGATCTTTAGGCTCCCTTGGCAGGTCTCTGAGGCCCCCTTGAGGTCAAATACCCTCTGTTGAGAACAACTAATCTAGTCATTTTTGCTTTTGCACTACAATCTGTTTGTATCATATTTTACTTTTGGCGACAGAGAACTGTATTGAGATCAGAATGAATTGATGAGAATTAATCCAGAATGTTGTACTAATTTAATCCCTAAAACCCATTCACTGACATTCTGCCTATATCCATCTATGATATCAGCAAATCTGTTTTATTAAGTAGGCTACATCAACAAACAAAAAAATTCTCAAATACAATGTTTGTGATAAAAATGTTGTCACTTAATACTCATTTCAAAAGATACAGAATAAAGAAATAACCCGCACTCACAAACATGTTCTTTTTTATTTAATACTATCATTTTTACTATCAACTAATCTGGCCGCAGCGTTTAGAAGGAACTGCTGCATTGTCATCAACCTTGGTTTGCGTTTGGAAAACAATACATATCCACTCATAGATCTAATAGATGAATATACACATTAGACCCCTATGTCTTTCAGTGAATGGCTATGATACTGTATGCCTCTTCACTATCACCTCATCTTAGAAACATAGTGGGCAAAATCATGTCCGGCTGCAGTCACGAACTGATATGTTGCGCAATGGCTTTGCCACATGGGCTTTTCCATAACCAGACTTCTAACTTTTTTGACAGGAAATTCTGCCCCTGACATGCATTTTCCCCAGTATGGAGTATGACATTTTCTTTGATCGTAAAAATACAATTTACACAATTAGCCTAAAACTTGTAAAATTAACTGAGGGGACTGCAAATAAAATACCGTGGGATTACATAGGCTATTCGTCTGCTCTTAACAGGTATATTCTGGAAAGCCCGACCCACCACCGACAATTGTAAAGTATATTTACAATTCTAAATATCAGGGAGTGTCTGGTGCTTTCCTAAACCTGACGAATGCTATCGTCGAAACTCGTCCATTTTTGTGACCACTGTGTGCTACATTAATATATCAAGGGAAAACATTTTATGAGTGAGGGTTTTCACATTTTGTACGAATTAGGACAGGTACAAAGTGCTTCTACAATAAATGTCCCTGATCACGCTTGTAAACGATGTCTCGGCGACTTTAGCCCGTGGTTCAAACGCATGTCTGGCTTAGTGATAACGTTGAATTTCCCCCTCCGGTTTGGTCTGTTTCGCAAGCGTTCCCGGAAGTCTTGCCACGTTGCGCCGCTGAATTTAAATGGTTAAAATCCTCTACTAATCGTGTAAATATAGATGTGAGACCATTAAAATGCCACTAGAGGGAGGTGTTAGACATTCCATATTTGAGATATTTATATCCGCCGCGGGATTGAGCTTGGTGGCCGGTCGTTCACATTCAGTGTTCCAGTATATTTCTAGAGGTGGCTTGACTTGCGGCCCAAAAAGCCAAATGTGATTAAATTATCAATTGCCATACAGTTTTGTAAATATATAGCTTTCATGCCACATAATTTCTACAAATGCAAAACAATATAGCATTCTGTTTTAACTGGCTTGATTAGAGTTTGATATGATTTATCAAAGATTTTTTCGAGTTACAAAAACTCTTCTTGCGGTATCTAGCATGTGTTGTGACGTGATCAATGAACAGAGCAACAGGAAAGGACAATACAAATAATTAATCCCGTCCTACATAATTTATGAGACAAAAAGCGGCAATAACTGATCTAACGGTTATTAAAAAACGGATTATCTCTTGCCTCTGCAAAATCACAAGAGAACCGGACCATGACAATTTTTTTTTCGAATTTGGTAAGCAATTCCTAAATATATACATATCCCAATCTACATGAAGAAGAATATATTACAATGCCAGTGACTATATGAATACATTACCTCTGCGTTTACATGTTGAATGAGGATTGTTCGGTACAAAATTACATTAACTCCCCTCTGGCACAGCAAAGACAATGGGGAATTATATGAGGGCAATGCAGAAAAAGTTTGTGGTATTAATGTCGTGAAAACATGGCAATTAATCTGAATCACATCATTAACCCCAGCAGAACTTGTCAACGTTAAGGTTATTAAAAACTGTACAAATGCGGAGTAGGATGCTGGATGGCTGTCAAAACCATGTCAATATATGGCCATTTCATCGTTTCCAATCTCATTGCATTACAACTGAAACGACCCCAAACCTCATCAAATATTTCTGTATCCTTGGTGTGTTTCTGGTAAACAAGAGGTATTTAGCAGTCCCTTCTTAACCTGTTAAAGTACTGTTTCGAAATGTGAAGCATTTAATACTGTCTAATATATGAAACAAATGTCAAAGAGCTGTTAGGAATTTCTGTTGTTAGGGATGACATCACAAATATGTGTAAAAATAACATATATATAGCTATATATAGAGAGTTCTGCTAGAGTGATATTGCACACACACACGCACACACACAAACAAACAAACTGTTTTTTTCTTACTCAGCCAGGGGTTTTTCCTAATCTTCCTTGTCTTTAGGAGCATCATAGAAGGGTAGAGAATAGAGACAGAGTATTGACGTATGTGCTGTATGTAAGACTATCATGCAAGAAAGAAAGAACTCTTCATGGATATCTTTCCCTGTCTCTCTGTTCTTTCTCCCTCTCTTTACATACCTCCTAACTCAGTTATTCTGCCTGTCTTTTGTTTCCCTGAACTTTCATCATGGCAGTTTTCCTATTGAAATTCCAATAGTAAATCAGTGAGTCTTTCAAGTAACACTACACACACACACACACTCTCACACACACACACACACACACACACACACACACACACACACACACATACACACACAGCAAACGCTCCAGTAACACTGCGTCTTAAAAATGCAGTTTGAAATACCGCAAGAAACAACAGACATTCCTGTAAACACTCTCGTTGCCACTCAGCTGGGTCAACAGTTCAGCACGTCATTTTTTCAATTTATTTATCCTGTTAATGACGGGCTATCGGATTCCTATCTCCCTTCCCGGGCTCTCTGGCTGCCACCGCCTGGAGCACAGTGATAGCCAGCATCTGGTGCCAGGATGTTTCAATGGAAGCCTTTCTTCCCAAGGACTTTTGGTCCAGTAAACGCACCTGGGGCGCAAGGACCCACCGCTCTGCAGGCCCGGGAGTCAGGAACCACGGCTCCGCAGGCCCGGGGAGTCCGGCCGTGGTACAGGGAGCACCCGGGAGGGGGGGCAGTTTATCGACAGACGTGATTTTTCCGGCTTCTTTCCGAGCATGATTATCTTTTAATAAGGGAATACCTGAGATGATTCTTCATGTTTTGGATGAACGCCACGGCAAGGGGGGGGGGCTGTTCCGTTATATCGCCGGGCTGAACCGTGTTCTGGATGAGAGAGATGGCTGTTTGAGTTATGATTTGTGTACGGCCATACAGTAAACTGTTCGAGTTGGATAACAAGACAATTGGATTCCAGAATGGGATCCGCTGACCGGGACGTTCTTTAATTCACAATCTATCATCCTCCCATCCCCTTTCTCTGTATCTTGGTTTAACACTGGATATGGGTCGGGCCGTGAAAATGAAATGGAGAGGACCAAGTGGTTGGGTTTGGGGAGACAGATTTATTGGCGTCTGGGATGGTGGAGGTGCCTTATGGTCCAGTACTCAGGAGTGTAGATGAAAATGGCCGCCGCTCTTGTAATAAGATCATAAAAGGTGAACAAAGCCGAGGTGGGTTCTACTCTGCACCCGGTGAGGGCCCGGCCTGGGTGGCGGCGGTCCAATTAGGCATGCGGAGCTGGTGAGGAGAACTGCTGAACAGTCGCTTGATAGCTCAGTTCTATTCTGAGGGTTTGAAGGAATCTTGAGACAACTGTTTGCAGGAGGAACCGAACAAGGTTGCAGACCAGAAGGAGGGAGGAGAGAAGGAGTGAGGGAGGGAGGGGGGTGATGGAAGGAGGGGCCCAAAACGAACTGCTGTGAAGAAAAAGAAACATTTGGGTGTTAGTGTTTTGTATAATAGGGAATTGTCCAAAATGTCCTTGTATCTAATAATGAAATGTGACGGTGGATCTGCAGAGTTCCTTTATCCTATATGTCCTATATTACATTTTCCTCCATGTTAACTTTTCTTATCATTTCCTTAGCAACCACAAAACCTCTGCCACTCTTATGTATTCATCCTACTGATGCTGTCAATTGCTAACTTCCTGCCTTTTTAACTTAATAATATACACTGTGTATGTAAAAGAAATTATTGTGGTAATTACTTTATAATATTAAGAAAATATATTTAATTGACAATTTCTTTGCCAGAATGTAAGAGTCACATTTAGCTGTGCCGCAGCTCACCTTGTAGTAGCCTCAGATCCCCTGGTAGTAGCCTCAGATCCCCTGGTAGTAGCCTCAGATCCCCTGGTAGTAGCCTCAGATCCCCTTGTAGTAACCTCAGATCCCCTAGTAGTAGCCTCAGTTCCCCTTGTAGTAGCCTTGGCATATTTATACATGGTGTCCATGGGGTCCCTCGGCATAGTCATAAATGGTGTCCATGGGGGCCCTTGGCATAGTAATACATGGTGTCCATGGGGGCCCTCAGCATAGTAATACATGGTATCCATGAGGGCCCTCGGCATAGTAATACATGGTTTCCATTTGGGCCCTTGGTGTAATGAAACATGGTGTCCATGGGGGCCCTCGGCATAGTAATACATGGTGTCCATTGGGCCTAGGCATAGTAATACATAGTGTCCATGGGGGCCCTCGGCATAGTAATACATGGTGTCCATGGGGGCCCTCAGCATAGTAATACATGGTGTCCATGGGGGCCCTCGGCATAGTAATACATGGTGTCCATGG
>JACXGJ010006522.1:0-34031 GCA_016801105.1 Esox niger | reverse complement strand
CCTTGAAAAACAGCGAACTGTGAACCATAAAATCCAGGACCACTGAGATATCTTTCTAGTACCTTCAGAGTGAAGTTTTGCACTTTGCCATTGTTATCAGGACCAACAAATCCTGCAGACTGTTTAGACATCCCCAACACAACACAACAGTATGCGGTCCAGTAGTACTTAGCCACCTTTACACCCCTGCCTATCTGTTTGACACCAGGCACTACACCCGTGACCACATAGTTCTTGGGACAGGACTTAAGTAGGTTAGCCAGGTCCTCTTCATGTACCCTCCATTGGCCTCTGTTGAAGCCTGGGTCTTGTGGAGCAGCGTTGGTCAGGGTGAAGGTGGCTATCATGGCAGAATCGTCAGAGGTGTGGTAGACCGGGTATAGGTGGCCCTTTTCGTAGCCAGATTTCTTGTAGTCTTGGTTCAAAGCCTGGTGGTTACCCCTGTTGTTGGCAGGGATTTGGTTCAGGCCACCCATGCAGACATTGCTACCTCCATCGAGCTGTAAAAGTCAAGGAAAATCCTTACCCATTGCAACTTTAGAAATTGAAAAAGAGCTTGTGAGATGTTACACAATATTTAATGCTCCCTGACAGTAACTGCTAAACCGGCTCGGCAGGTTTTCTTCCCAGACTGTCTATATTTGTCAATGTGTGTAGCCCTGGGCGGCAAACATTCAAATTCCCATTGTAAAACAAGGACAAATACAAAAATAACTGCAATGATATTGCAAAGTATTTTCGTAATACGTTGAATAAACATGTTACAAAGGTTGCTCTGAATGATGTGGCAACACTCACTAAGGCATTGCAACTGCATTCTGTGAACGGTATAGAAGAAAGTTACAAAGGCTTTGAGATGCTTTGCCCACCTGAGGTTCCACATACCAGCTGTCCTTTCGGCCAGTGTTCTCATGTTGAAGCACATAGGCGGAATACACTGGAATCTTATTCTTGGTATCGTAGAGAGTGGCATAGAAGTATTGTGGTCTGTTGTTATTGTCTAGGAGACACTGGCATATCTGTTGATAACGATTGTTGTTTGTTGAATCAACCAGGATTGTGGGAGGGATACCATCCATAAAGAACTGTCTGCAATTGCTGAACACAGTCACCTCTCCCAGGGCTAGCAGAGAAAACACCAGCAAAGCGAACATGGCACTCCAGAGAAACATGGTGAACCAATGATCAGTGCTGCTGCAGATGAGGCTGGGGTTGGAATGTGGTGTTAGTCTAGTGAGAAAAAACATTGAGGCTTAACTTAAATGTCCTCCTGGACATCCTGGTACTGTTTGGAATGTGTCCCAGGGTCAACATGATGGTTTCAGGCCAAATAAAACAGCAGATATGCCGCAGATCTCACAACACTGGATAGGTGTTCAATATAACAGGTCAATATAGTATATGGTATAGCAATCTAATGATGGACTACCTAGATGATGATGACGTGGCACACAGCCAGCTGTTATTCAATTTAATTAAACCCAAAAGTAGGCTTGGAACTCAACTTGTTCCCGTTTGTATAACTCAGTATATAGTTAGTTCACATGCTTGGTGTGTTTATGGCACTAAGAAGAAACTTAGTGCCATAATTTGGGCAGTCCGAAAAATCACTTACTTCAGAAGGTTAATAAATAACAGGTTCACACATTATGTGAGTATGAACAAATTGTGTAGGAACAGCACAGCTGTGGCTCTGTTATTTTTAGAGGGACCACATACTGATCAGTTTTGAAAAGAAATTCACATTTTGAAACAGTTTCTAAACCTAAGGTAACACAGTTTTTATATCTAAACAGGAGGACAGTATGTTTTATATGTATACTATATAGAGTGTCAGAATGTAAGAACGATATAACTATTATTATAAAAAATTCCCATAAATATAGTTAAACAAGACTTTCTGAGTAGTGCATGAGGTGGATGGAATAAGCTGTCAGTGTTCATTTTCAGTGTCAGAAATTCCCTACTATTGAGTACCACAAATTGTCCTTTCCCCCCACTAAATTGTTTCTATATATATCTATATATATGCCATCTATTCACGTCATTTATTTTTTGGAGTTGATATTATTTGTCAGATTTGAAAAAACAAATATCATTCGGTATTTTTTGGTGAATAATTAGACTTCAACTAGGATGTAGTATGTAGGTAAAACAAATACATAGAAAATCAGTTGGGGACTGCCAGGTGGCTCAACAGTCTAAAGTTGGTTCTTTCCTAGCATCAAGCTGATAACAAAAATCCTTGCATGTTTTGTTTGATGACGTGTAGCTGGGAAGCCACCTGAGCAGTGTAAACTGAGTGGTATAGCAATCTAATCTGGAAAGGGGGAGGCACTGTCAACCGGGATTTTCTGGGTTAAGTGTCTGCAATGGTACAATTGTGCTCAAAAGTTTGCATACCCTTAGAGAATTGGTTATATATTGAACATTTGTAAAACAAACATGAGTGAGCAGGCAAAATATGTCTTACATTTTTTATGGGATTTACATTCATGTGTTGGTTGGCTTTGTTATAGACACACAAGGTGACTCACACACAGGTAAAAATCGCAGTTAAAGTTCGATTTCCCAAACCTGTGGCTTTTTATATTGCAATTAGTGTCTGTGTATAAATGGTCAATGAGTTTGTTAGCTCTCATGTGGATGCACTAAGCATGCTAGATACTGAGCCATGAGGAGCAGAAAAGGACTGTCAAAAGACCTGCGTAACAAGGTGATGGAACTATATATAGATGGAAAAATATATAAAATGATTTCCAAAGATTTGCAAATGCCAGTCAGTATTGTTCAATCCCTTATTAAAAAGTGGAAAATGCTGGAATATCTTGTTACCAAGCCAAGGTCAGTTAGACCAAGAAAGATTTCAGCCAAAACTGCCAGAAGTATTGATCGGGATACAAAGGAAAAACCCACAGGTAACCTCAGGAGAAATACAGGCTGCTCTGGAAAAAGACGTTGTGGTTGTTCCAAGGAGCACAATAAGACGATACCTGAACAAAAATGAGCAGTATGGTCAAGTTGCCTGAAAGAAGCCTTTACTGCACCAATGCCACAAAAAATCCTTGCCACGCCCCACAGCTTCTGACACAATGTAATTTGGAGTGACTTTATGGTCACAACCAATGAGTGCTTTGTTTGGAGAGTGGTCAACAAGGCCTATATTGAACAGAATACCATCCCCACAGTGAAGCATGGTGGTGGCTCACTGATGTTTTGGGTGTGTGTGTGCTCTAAAGGCACAGGGAATCTTGTGAATATTGGTGGCAACATAAATGCAGCATGTTATCAGAAAATACTGGCAGACAATTTACATTCTTCGGCACATAAGCTGGGCATTGGACAATCTTGGACTTTTCAGGACGACAATCACCCTAAGCACAAGGCCAAGTTGACCCTCCAGAGGTTACAGCAGAAAGAGGTGAAGGCTCTGGAGAGGCCATCACAGTCTCTTGACCTTAATATCATCGAGCCACTCTGTGGAGAACTCAAAAGGGTGCTTCATACAAGATGACCAAAGTCTTTGCTTGACCTGGATGCAATTTGCCAAGTCAAATGGGCAGCTATATCACCTGCAAGAATTTCTGGCCTCATAGACAAGTATTACAAAGACTGCACGTTGTCATTGATGCTAAAGCGGGCAATACACAGTATTAAGATAAAAGGTTATGCAGAGTTTTGAACAAGGGTCAGTTCAGTTTTTCTCTTTGTTGCCATGTTTTATTTTATTATTGTTATAACCTACATTGTTATAACCTACAGTATATGAATCCCATATGAAATAAAAGACGCGTTCTGCCTGCTCACTCATGTTTTCTCTACAATTAGTACTTTTGAGTACAATTGCAATAGTTCTTTATGTAAGATGGGGATACACTTTGGGTGCATTACCTTATGATAGTTGTATAATAAGTTTGTTTACTAGTTGGATTACTGCACAATGGAACAAAATATAACTTGAACATAAGAAGTAAGTGATAAGTAGCCAACTAGTGTAAAATTACATGACACAGAGGGTTAGTTTTCCTCATGTCTTCCCCAAATTGAGTCACCAGTCACCACTAAACTGCACTCACCTACCAAAAATCATTTTCTAAAGAAATATTACTACAGCTACATTGTCCAGATACCAAATGGAAGCATTTTCACTATAGTCAAGCAAATCAATTAGAGAATAGATGAAAAGCAATAACAATAGAGTGTGACAACTACGCCATCTGCAGCTCATCCTCGCCCTGCAAGAGGCGGGCCTCAGCGCTCGATGTCACCGGCCTTCTAAACACCACCGCCCATCATCAATCCATCGCACCTGTTGTCCTGTTTAGCGCACCTGATCCTCACCCAGTCATTACCATTCCAGTATATATGTGTCCTCTGTTCCCCCTGTCTTTGCGTGTTATTGTCTCTACTTACGAGCGCAAGTCAGCTCTTGTCAATAAAAGATATATGAATCAACAGTCTACGTCTTAGTCTCCGTCTGCCCTAAGAGCTGACATAGAGTTTGGGAATTATATGTTCAATGTGGAATTGCTTCGTACGACCTAAAGCATTTGAGATGTGTGTTAGGACAAGAAAGGAACAAATTGTGCTTGAAAATACAACACCAAGTTGGAACAGATCTGCATGGAGGAATGGGCTAAAATTTCTCCAAAGTAATGTGGGACTGTCCAAAAACTGCAGGAGGGACTGGATTGGGGTAATTGTATTTTAAGGTAGCACAACCACTTGTTATAGTGTAAGGTAGTTAACATTTCACACAATGGCATTGGGTTTCACTTTGCTAAATTAATAAATGCAATTTTCTACTCAGGTTTCCATTATTTAAAACCAGAAACTAAACAAAAAATCTGGAAAGGAAGAGAACAGAAGAGTTATTGTGTAATTTTAATGGTATCACAAGGAGGCAGGACACAAGCATAAGGAGAAAGGAAGACATTTAATAAATGAACAACAATGAACAAGAACCAAAAACAGAAAACAGAAAAAAACCATTCGATTTGTATCTGATTTTATGGTCTATTTGGTAACACTTTATACTAACCCAAACCAAAGTAATAATCCGATTTCCCCTTTAAGCCTGAACAAGGCCTGTTTTGGTGATGACGAGTGGTTCTGAGTTCTTATACCCATTCAGAAGATGTGGACTGAGATATGGATGGATTTCTCCACTGAAGCAGCATCCGGTGAAGGAATGAATGTGAGCCTTGGCGACCACATCATAAAAAGACACCAACCCTTCCTCATAATCCAGAAATACTCCCACCCTCTGGGGCTTCTCGCTCAGTGACAACAGTAAAGGGGGGTCCAGCAAGGCTGCGTACTGGTCCCCTTTAAAATGCACTATAGCCCAGAAACCATTAGACGGATTCACAGAGAGTTTTCCCTTTCTGTTAGCGTCTCCTCTTGCTATTCCCAGATCCCAGCCGGTTTTGTTGCCGACGTCCACCTCCCAGTATGATCTCCCAGAGGTGAGCTTGTTGTTCCCCAGGATGCTACCAAAGGGATCAAAGCGATTTGGATGATCTGGAAGGTCCCGTTTCTTTCCTCCGTCTTTTACTTGTTTCCTGTCCTCAGAGACTTCCAGCTGTTGGTTTGCCGTGTCCGGATCCAGTGTCACATCGACTGAATCATTTTAGATATGATAGTTATTGAAATGAGCAGATACATGAACACATGCATGGCCAATTAGTCGGCCTGAATTTGGTTAAAACGTGTTGTACTACAACATGTATTTGGCTGAGAATTGTCCTAAAGTCATATTGCATGTTAATGTGATTTTACACTGAAATTAAACTATACACACCTTCAAACTTCTGTATTCTCTCAAGTTCTGTGGAGAAAAATCACATATTCAGCCTATCAGGGTAAAGTACATACAGATCCTCTCAAAATTTCCCCCCCTTGGACTTTTCCAAATGTTATTGAGTTACAACAAGTTAGAATGGACTAGTGATGGTTTCTTGCAACACAAAGAAAGTCCATAATGTCAAACAGAAAATCAGCAAATTGTTAACAATGTATTACAAATACAAAACACAAAATAACTGATTGCATAATGTGACTTATGGATCCATGCCACGGAGGCTACATGGCCACCAGAGGGAGGCAAAGCCCACATCTGCTGACCACCATGTTCCTTCAGAAAAACACAGCGCTGATCACCCTCCCTACACCTGGAGTTGCCTAATGTTTCTATTTAAGCCTCCGGAAACCACAGTCAAAGGGGGGAGAGACTGGGACATGCTTGACAGATGGAGATAAGCTAAACTAAACTGGGAGTTACTTTCAAAATAGGTTTTTGTTCTTTTCTGGTTGTGAACTGTAAATGAGGGTGTGAATATGTGCAAACAATTCTTTTCTGTTTTGTATTTGTAAAAAACGTTTTGTTCACTTTGACATTGCTGACTTTTTAAATGATAATCAGTGGCAAACACTCAGTCTATTATGATTTCATATAGTAACACAGTACAACGTGGGGGTAAAGGCTTATGATGCACTGTATAGTTGCACAGCAACAAATTAAGCTAAGCACAAAACGCTTGAGAGTAGACCTCCACGGTAGTAGGTATCATTAACATCTCAATCCCATCTCAATATTGGCTCTGGATCTTTTACCAATTGAGGACAGCGTCTCCAGCTCCTGCTTAATTTTCTCCAACATTGCTGACCAGCTGCTTCTCATGGTGCCAAAAGAGAGTGTAGTATCAACGAAGACCTCGGTCCAATCCCGGAAATCACCCTGTCTTGATAGTGATGGGAAAGACTGGTGCAGAGAAGAGAACAAAGAGGAAGAACAAAGAGGAAGAGAATAGAGGTACAGAAGAGAGGGACAGAGCAGAAAGGAAGAGAAACGTAGAGGGAGAGAAGAGAGGTAGAGAGAGAAAAAGAAGGGAGAGAAAACAGAGGGTGAGAAGTATGAGAGGGTTGGAGAGGAAAAGAGAAATAGCACAAGAAACATTCTTTTTCGTTTTATTGTAATATTGTTAGTATATGAATCAATGAATCAATATTTTGATAGAAAGAATACGCACTCTGGTCCAATAGAAGCCTTGCATTTCACTTGTCACCATACAAAAACATGCATCTAGCAGCATGTCTTAGTCTGTTTGTTCACCAAGACCCAAGAAACTGTGTGGTGCTGATAATGATAACTAAGTCACTTGCCTGCAGAAAGTGAATGTGATCCTCCAGGTGGGCAATATCCTCCATGCGTGCAGTGATATCTTTTAGTTTTCTGATCTCTCTCTCCAGCTCTTGGGTGAGTTCCGCTGCCTCTCTCTCCACAACCTGCTGCCTCTCCTCCAGGGGTCTGACAGCTGCTCTCTGAGCATCCTTTACAGCTACCATCAGCCTCTCAAACACAGTGTCAATCTCTCTTCTCTCCCTGTCAAGCTGGACCTACGAAGATAGATGGTGGAGAACAACTCAACATCAACTAAATGAACAGTGTTTCAACGTTCTCTCGATGAGATACTAGCACGTACGCCATAATGTGTCGCGCCTAATGACTGACAGAAAGAAAATGGATTGTCTCAGTCTCGCATCTTTAAATCAGCCAGTCACGATGTAGTCGTTTATTCAGACACACAAGGCACTCCCGTGTTTGAGGACAGTTCAGTATTTTTCTCTCCTGGTTCTCTCCATCTATGTGCTTGTAACTCGATCTTAACTGCTTCCTTTCAGTTGTCAATAAGTGTGTTTGCAGGTGGTTACTGACTATATCGAGAATCACCTTGCATCTCTCCACAGACACCCTGACCTCCTCCGCCTTCCCTTGCCTCTCTAGGATCTTCTTCCGCATTTCTGCCTTGGTGCTGTCCAGCTCACCCTTGGAAATTCGAAGAGGTGGATGCACAAAGAAAAGTCGAGAATCTCAGTTCGATCAATTTAAATGATTCAGTATACACTGTTGTTGGAAACAGGCAGAAACGGTACACCTGTCGACAACGCTAAATGTCTGCAGCCATAACGGAACTTACTGGAAGTATAGCCTCACCTTTTTCTGTTCCCACTCTGTTTCTGCTGAGACGACTTCACAGCCCTCGTCCACACAGAGGGCACAGACACAATGCCCCTCCGCCCTGCTGTACAGCTCCAGGGGTCGGCCATGGGTCAGACAAGCCCTCCCATCAAGGTCCTCGACCGGAGCCACCAACCTGTGTACACAGTTTGGACTTTTCAATCGAGGTATCCCGTTTGTTTGTTCAGAATTCGAAGTTTCATTTTTCTTTCTGTGTAAAAGGCGTTTACAAAATCACCTGTGGCCCTTCAGACGTTTTACGGAGGTGTGTGGTCCAAGGTGAGTCTGACAGTACGAGGCCAGACACACCAGACAGGACTTATGGGCTTTACGCCTCTTCTTGATGCACATGTCACAGGCCACTTCTCCCTGAGCTCCGGAATATTCCCCAGGGTCCATAACACTGGCCTCCTTCAGTTCTTCAATCAGGGTCCAGAGAATGATGTTAACCTGTGAGTGGTATTAAATATGAATGACACAATGAGTTGAAGTATGATAATGAAAGCAATAACCACACAAATTTGTTACAAATCAGAAAACAATGTTTCGGACATTGGTTTCTATTTACAGTATGTTGATGCAGAGGCAGAGCTTTAATGGGCAGAGCTTTAATGGGTGCAATGGGTGACCATGCTAGCCAATGACATGGGCCCCAAGAAGGTTACATAATGGTTGAGAAAATTGTAGCAAGCAGAATTAAAATGTATTATGATTCATTTGCTAAAAACTATTGAGTTAACATTGATGTTATAAATATCTATATGTTTCATGATTTCATATTGTATTTGTATGATCAATCATTTTGGGACCGCGTGGGTGTGTAGCCAGTGTTTCTAGATGGGACAGTTTATCCCTTAATTGGGTTATTTTTCATGACAGTTTGGGCCTAAATTGGCAGTGAATCTGGCAACTATGGGTATAACGTCGGATTTTGCTGTCTCGTATGCCAAGGATCTGATCAGTGAAAAATTAAGTAGGAAAACATTAAATGGAACGTAGATATGTCTACAACTCAGACCAAAGAAAAATAAAAAATATATCAAAATTATACAAATTTAATGTTTTTGGGGGAACAGTATCCAAAACTTGAGAGAACGCTAAGCTCCCCCAATGTGTTGATGTATAAACTAAGCTCCGCCTATGTGCTGATGTATAAACTGCCCCCGTAACCTGGGGCTAAACGCAAAGTCAGAATGTGTTCCACTGACTTTCTGAGGCGTACATTTACCTTCGGGCTCTTCCTCAGATGCTCTTTGCACAGGGGGCATACGAGGTCGTTAATGTGGAGGCTTCGGTCCAGGCAGGTCCGACAGAAGGTGTGGCCACAGGGTGTAGTGACGGGGTCTTCAAACAGGTCCAGGCAGACAGAGCACATGAGATGGGTTGCTATCACAACAGGGGTGTCCATGGAGACAGAAGATGGGGAAGCAACGGCCATGTCTGATAGAGTGATGTCAGAGATTTACCATAGAATTCACCCACCGTTTATAATGACACTAAACGGCATCAAGATTTGGTGTCATATTCTGTCTTTAACCCCTATTAAAAAAGTTATGTCCCTCGGGTCCTTGTTTTTTGGGCTAAGAATTGGCTTGACATTTACATTGTCAAATTCCTGAACATGTTGCAAAACAAGATATCTATTATTTCAGTGTTTTACTCCTCTTATGCCAAGTATGGTAGCGTTAGAACACAAAACATTATTTCTGTCAACAACCTGAGAGAAATGCATTCATTACAAATATGTGCCTTTAGGTTTTTATGTATTTTGTGAAGTTTCAAACATAGTCAAACTCAGTATTCAAAGTAATTATTCTGCTAACTGATACCTAAAGAATGTTGTTGACTTCCTGGTGTTTGTCCAACGCTTAATTTGTAGAAAACAAATGACCTCTAAAAATGACAGACATGACATCCTCCCTCTGGGGAGTTTGACTTGACCAATTGGAAGTCTTGTTGGGGTTGCCCCAGACTATTTCTACCCAGAAAAGATAGTTTTAAACAAACAAATATTTGCAAAGGAAACCATTTCCCACATGTTTTAATCATATGTAAGCCTAAACATCCATGTGGAAACATTGGTCAGTTGCTTTAAATTATAATCTTCAATCCTATTCAAAAGACTTGTGAATTTCATTGGTGATATTTGATTGCCCTCTGCTGATCAACACTACAACACCATCATAAAATCTGTCATTTTTAATTTGCATCAGTCAAATTAGAGAGCAATATACTTGTTCTATTAAACATGTACCAACGCCAACAAAATATTTTGCCTCAGCCACACCTTTGAAATGAGAAAAGACTAAAGGCACTAGTGTACTTACATCACCTTTTATAACGCAATCTCAATTCAGTTTAGAAACAAACATACCGCAAAGCCTAGTCGCAATAATTACAAGAGAATGTGACAGAAGTGTACATTTTCCCAGGTTTAGACAAAGAGTTATTCTGTAGTTGTAATGTAATTGGTCAAAAGAAAAAAGTTTTCTCTTTACTTAGTTAAGGGTCACTCCTATCTCACTTGGTAAAAGGACAGCACTTGCAAAGCCAGTGTGGTGGGACATTTTACACATTCACTACTGTAGAATGTGTACGATCCTCCCATATGTGTAAATGTACGATTTCCACGAATTAGCAACACATATGACATGTAAGTTAAAACCCCAAATGCTTATTCACAAATTGCGTATGTATAGGATTCCATAGAAACCTCTGTCAACATGTTGTGAACTGTAATATCATGTACACATAAAAGCCATGAGATCCATTCTACAAGTAAAAGCAAATTGCCGTTACCTACCTGCTGTGTTCCTGATTTACTCTTCGCTCAAAAAGAATTTTATCTCTCTGGTTTTGCTTCCTTTTCTTTTGTCTTTAGTTTCGTTTCACCCGACATCATGACCAAAGCCTTTCCTTGAATGATGTATATTATTTCATCATCGGTGTAGTTTCGTACAAATATTTTTGGCAACCCTATGTGTGTGTGTGTGTGTTTTTTTATGTAACTATATAATAACGACATCAAACTACGGTTGAATCAGAAGAAAGCGACTAACGGTGACTCTTGACCCCATTTTAAAAATCAAAACAGGTTTAGGGAAAACTTTACGATTGGTTATGGTTAGGTTTATGGACAGATTTGAGTGAACTTAGGTGTCCCCACTTAGCTATAAATGAACATGTGTGTGGGTGTGTGGTGCCTGCATCTACTTTTGATGTTTGAAAGTCAAGTAACTTCCCTAAATATTTATAACAGAGGTTTTACTACTATTGTATTTAATGAGGTGTACAATAGGAAACAATATTCATTCAAGTCAGTGACAAACGTACATGCACACAAAAGGGTACAACTCCACAGACTTCATGTTGTGTTTTGGTAAAGTCCTCTATTGCTTATGAAAAATACAGGTTGAATTATTTTGATATTTTTGGAATGCTTGATGCTGATTGGATGAAATGTCTGAAATGTAACCATTTATTAGGTTAATTTTGTTCTCAGAGTTATCAATTGTCTTTATCCACAAGCACATTATTTACCTTTTTTATGCCAATAATTTTTTTCATTACAGCTGTGGCAAATGGATGGGTAGCTGCACCCCTGTCTGACATCAGCTAAAACAAAGAAAAATGGCCCCTAATCACTCTACCTCCAGGTGCTCATTTCAAGTGAATACATTTGAAGAAGTAAGCTAGCTAGCTAGCAATCAAGTGACGAGAAGCTTAGCCATGCCTGCATGGCAACCTCTTTGATTGAAAGGTCAGTTTCCAAAATTCTAAAGGAATCACCTGGTTCCGTGGATTAACAAACAACTATTTGGTCTGGACTATAACTTCTGGTCAAATAATTAAATTGTATGAATGTACATAGCAAAATACTGTTTTATTAAAATATTTATTTATCTTAATATGTTCATACCAGTTCTAATTGTCTGGGGAATGCCTGTGAAACACTTAACAAGACTACACTTAACCCATTCTCCACATATACTGGATTGGTTGGAAATGGCCGGAGATAGACTCCCCTATTGGTGACATACAGTTTCAGGTCGTCACTTCAAATGTCTACTCTATGAAGTTAATCTGTTGATGATTTTCTATATAAAAATAGATATAAAAATTGTGCAAGCAAAGTTTGGATGTAATACAAATTCATGAATACAATTACAGGTAATAGTATTCACTGGGTTGTATTAACCACCTCCTGTAACTAATAAAAATTTCAGATTGGTACTCTGGAAAAATCTTCGCAAGATATAATGCAACCATAATTTCAATGATGACTGGTCGGATGGCAACTGCATGCTGAATTTCCTATGATAATGTGGGTGCTTTGCTGAGAGATAATTAATTGGTGTCACCAAATAAAACTACATGTTTTCAGTAAACCTGGGTAAAAGTGATTTAAGAAACAAAAACTATTATATGCTGTACCGTGAAGTTTATGTACAATAATTCATTTTCTGCATAAACATTTATTTAAAAAAATATGATTGAAAAATCCTGAGTTGAACGACGTGAATATTGTCATGAATATCGTTGTAGTATTCATTTGTCTCTGGAGGGTATTTCCAGTTTCTCCTGAAGTTCATGGAGCAGAGTCTTGAGGATATGTGACCAGTCCTTAGTGTGTAGAGGAGAGGACAGCGACGGGAACCGCTGTATGGGGAGGTGTAAAATAAACTATATCACATTTTATTCCTATATATCATTCCTGTTTATTTGCACTTGTTTTTGTTATTAACTTAATTTGTTATTAGGAAATTAGGTCACTGACCTGCAGGAGATGGAGATGGTCCTCGGTGCGTGAGAGCTGCTCCAGCTCAGAGGTTCTCCTCTTCAGCTCAGTGATTTCCTGTTCCAGATCTTTAAGGAGACCTTCAGCTTGTCTATCTGCATCTGTCTTCTTCTCCTCAGCTCCCTCAACAATCGCCACTGTAAGCTGGATGTCCTCCACCTTCTTAGTTTTCTGTTGGATCATCTGATGGACCTTTATCAAAGACTTCTTTAACTTATTCTGCAGAGAAATTGGTCAAAGTTAATGGAAATGTCTGTAAATTGAACAAACGTGGACTAATATTTCTTCTAGCTGGACAAACACTTCAAACGATGTGACATTTACCAAAATATCTCAAAACTCTGAATCACAGCCACACGTAAGTAACAGTTATTTTTTTATAAAAATGATTGCTTTTTTTATAAAAATGTTTGCTAATATTTTTTGTTGACAAAAATCACTTTGCATATCAAATGAATGCAAACTGAAAACTCAAAGAAACTGAGAAATGTTCCTTGCCTTCCTTTTTATCGCTTCCTGGGTGATGGTGACCATCCGATGGCCCCTGTGATCAGTCTGGGAACATGTAGCACATAGTAAGGTCTGATCACTCCGACAAAACTTCTCCAACTGTTTCCCATGAAGCCTACATACAGGGTCCTCCAGGTTCTTCCACACAGTGACCAGCGGGTGGCGCCCTAGAATCGTGTCCCTGTAATGGGGCTCCAGGTGGGACTCGCAGTAAGATTTCAGGCACACAAGGCAGGACTTCACCGCTCGCCGACGCTTTTCTGGACAGTCATTGCAGGGCACCTCGCCAGCTCTCAGTTGGTTTGGGTTCTCCTGCCATCGGGGGCCTGTGTGTTGTGTCTGCTCTGTTTGAAGCTGTTGCAGTTCTCCATTCTTTGGATCGCTACCATTGTTGTCACATGGGGCACCTGTATTTAGAGTTTGTTCCATGATCAACGGTGGCCTGAGGGGGACAAATTTAATAGGTGACATTACTGTATGTAGCTATGAAGTTTAGTCTACCTAAGAAATTAGCGATAGATGAGTTTATGTGTAATGCGAGATTTTCTTATAAAGATGTTGAATTTTTCTACAGAATTGAATATTTCTGTACTCAACGCCTCTTCCAGTGTTTTAGTTGTTTTTCCATGCGTTCGTTTTACCTGACGGGGAAGCGAGTCATACATAGTGGACACATGTAGTCACATTGTCTCCAGTACTCCCCGATGCAGCTCAGGCAGAAGCGGTGGTCACAGGGGATGCTGATCGGACTGGTGAACTCATCTAAACAGATGCAGCATCTAGGCGGCGCAGACATCACCGTGAATGCTGTGGGGAACAGTGAAATCAAAT
Source organism: Esox niger (assembly GCA_016801105.1). Taxonomy (NCBI): domain Eukaryota; kingdom Metazoa; phylum Chordata; class Actinopteri; order Esociformes; family Esocidae; genus Esox; species Esox niger. The sequence continues at coordinate 19,872 of JACXGJ010006522.1, read as the reverse complement.
AGGACAATTGCACGATTGATGGGAGGTGTCTTCCTTCATTTTAGGTGAAATCAGTGCCGGCTCCAGCCTTTTGGGGCCCTAAGCAATTAGTCAGGGGCTTCCTAGCAGTCAGAGGCCCCCTAGCGGACGGGGCCCCTTTAGCAACCGCTTAGGTTGCTTACGCCTGGAGCCTTGAAATTATGACATTGGACAATGTAAAAGACACAGTTGGACTATCTATATTGTAAAAAACAATTATATTGTAAAGAAAGCAAAACTGTTCTTCCGCTCTTCCTCTTCCCCATCAGGTACATGGTACATCCAAAGTTAAAACATTTATCTAATTAGAAAAGCAAGGGTATTTATTGTTGAACTTGTTAGGTCGTTAGTAGGGCATACGAGGTTAGGGCACACAGGCCAGTTTAAGGGAGGAGAGGGACTCGTGATCTGCTTCAGGCTGGAATTTCCCCACGTTTCAACTTGTACTGGAACCTGTTGGTTTGAAGTTGACTCCAACACCACACTCAAACGTTAACCTGTCATTTGATGAAAGCCACTCCTGTATTCAATGTTTTATGACAAAACAATTCAATACGTTTTTAGGTCTCACATTGTACTAGGCAGTGTTGTTAAGTGACTGCTAGACCTCTTGTTCAGGGGCTGGACAGAAAAGTGTGAAAATAAATACAACATGCCTGGATTTTGTTACGGTTGTGTGGAGGGTTTTATTTTGCCTGATTTATGAAAATCATGTAACAAACAAAGGAATGTGACATCTTGGATCACACACACACAGAGAGCTCAGGAATGCAAGATTGCAAAATGATCCTGATAGTGGGTGCTGTAAAACCTTCTACTTCACAAATCCAAAACACCCTTAATCACTATGTAAATTTACTGATACTCAAAATTTCATTTAGCAACAGATTACTCACAATCTAGCATTACTCAATAAATAATGGCGGGTGAACATTAATCAAGATAATGGTTTATGAGTTAGGAGCATCGAGTGGATAAAATAGACCAATGTCATGTTGGCCCTGATTAGTAGTATTAGGCTGTAAAGGGAATAGGGTTGGATATAGGATTAATCATTACTGATTCTGTTCAGCAACATTACATTGAACATATTGTGTCAGTTCCCGGACTCGGATTCCTATAAAAGTAAATGTTTTCTGCGGTCCTTGACTTGGCCCGTAAAGTAGGCCCTGGAACCGGTTCAAAAAGGCACATCACAGACCCGTCCAACCAAAACATACCCCGTACAACCATTTTGACATACGTGAGTTCACAGTTTATTTGAACCCTTTGGCCAGACAACTGTCTCTCTCTTCTAGAGTACATATCAGCGTACAGGCATGTCATAGCATTCTACCACATTGTAGAAAACACTGATAATATATATCAATACATTTCTTTCTTAATAGTGATATTCAAATAATAATCCAAAATATATTTTACCTTCCTGCTCTGTACCAGGATGGAAGGACATGAAGTCAGATCCCAGGCATAGTTGTTCAACATGTCTGTTGTGCTCCAAGCTATCACTCTTACCGATGCTCTCCTTGTCCAATCATAATGGCAGGGCACTCCTTGTCACTGCTGGTAAAGGGGCGGATCATTTAGTCTTTGTATTGGAGCTTCCTTACCACAGTTATAAATATTCCCTTACGTGGAATTGGTCCTGCGATCATTTGTACTTTCCCCTCTTGCAAAACCTGTGTCGTGAAAAAAAGCTCAACAACAAAGAAAAGGATTTCACAAATCGAATGAGAATATTGTTTTTTAATGAGAACACATACTCACATACCAACCTCATATGATATGCATACTTATATGAATAAATGTACTACACTACATTGTAATTATATATATATATATATATATATATATATATATATATAAACATATACATATCCAATTCTCCCAAGCAGAAGGTTGAAGACCCTGGCCTACACACTGTTAATTGAGCCCTGAGTAGGTGAGGACTGAGGCACTCGCCTAATGATGAGTCTGTCATTGGCCAAGATGGGGTATATTCCAGGCCGTGTTCATTTTCATGGGCCATGTTTGGTTTTTCATCTGGCTATGAGCTGTGCAGATGTTAAACAATACTAATTTTAATAAACTCAGTTGGAGGCATCATTCACCTGAGTCCTTTCGGTGGCTACTTTGTTAACCTTTGTTGTTTGGAGTGGTTTAAGAGCAGACTGTGATGTGTGGGTTTCAAACGATTCATTATTTTTTAATGAATTGATCCGATGGTGCGACAGTAAATACAATGATTTAATGAGTTAATTGTATTGGCTGACAGCTTAATAATCAAATCAAACAGTCACACAACACAGTCATCATCGTGACGCTTTAACAAAGGAATCGATTTGAAAGACTACAGCAGTTCAGAAGTGATTGGCTTACAGGTAAGGTGGAACCTTTGTGACTGGGTGGCTGCCAACCTTTTATTATAGTGAGTGAATACCATCTGAGTGGCCAGCTTGTATTGTAGCGAGTGAATACCAGCTGAGTGGCCAGCTTGTATTGTAGTGAGTGAATACCATCTGAGTGGCCAGCTCGGATTGTAGTGAGTGAATACCATCTGAGTGGCCAGCTCGTATTGTAGTGAGAGAATACCATCTGAGTGGCCAGCTCGTATTGTAGTGAGAGAATACCATCTGAGTGGCCAGCTCGTATTGTAGTGAGAGAATACCATCTGAGTGGCCAGCTCGTATTGTAGTGAGAGAATATCATCTAGAGGATGTCAACTTCCCTAGGTCTCCAGGTTGGTGCCCCTGTGCATACAGTGTGATGCATGCAATGTCAAATGTGTGTTCTGATGTGATAAACCTGTCAACATAGGGTTTTTTCATGCAGTGATTTTCCATTGAGGCTCATTATTACTGTAATGGGTGTTTATATCTTCAAAACCAGCCTTTTCTAATTTGTTATAGGACCAACAATGTTTTTTCAGGTTAGAAAGAAAACCATAGTAGTTCAAAATAAAACCCCAATTTTATTGCAACACATTTAAGTTTGCTCAAAAAAATTATGTATTATTTTATATTACATCGATATGCCTACAGTTCCAGAGATATGGGCAATGAAATGTGCCGATATGTATGTACAGTATATTTGTGTGAGCCTTTCTTCCCTGAAAACTATTTCTTATCTGGGTCTAAAAAAGTTATTATACAAATGATAATACAAATCCCTTGGCCAGATACGTTTCTTTGGGGCAGTAATCAATTTTCATGAAAATACTTCAGTGTAATTATAGGTTTACCATGGCTTAGATGGCAAGTTTGAGCACCTACATACAGTTTGTGTATACATCTGTCTCTATTTCCTAGAGAATATATTGCCCTCTACAGGCATAGACTGCATGAAACCAGTAGAAAAGCACAAATGAAAACAATCACTGCTCAAAAAATCAATGGAACATGTAATCATCACGGTATAACACCAAATCCATTAAACTTCAGGGATATCAATCTGTCCAGTGAAAAAACATAAGTATTTTTTTATCAGTGTCACTTGTTTAGGTGCAAATGAAAGTGACAACAGGAGCACTGGGGAGGCAACAGCAAGACAACCCCCAAAAAGGGAATGGGTTTGCAGGTGGTGGCCACAGACAATTTCTCTCTCCTCATTGTTCCTGACTGATTCTTTTGCATTTTGCTAGTGTCCTTGTCCCTACTGGTCATTATATTGAACTGATGCATTAATGGATTGTACATAGCAAATTTCTAGTAAAGTATTGAATTCATGGAAAAGTAAGAGTCTTTATGGGGAATGCCAGAGGTGTTGTCAGTGTTATAATATGGGAGAGGGGAGCTGGTCTTTGTTAATTTGTGACAAACATCTGAATGGTATCAGTGGATCATTGCGTCCTCTGACCATTTGGTAATCTGCTAAAACTATCAGTGTATCTGTTCTTTGTTCTGTAGGTATCAGTTTTGAAGGGGTCTTTTACAATGCCCCTTTTTCCCCTTGGGTAAACACTTAGGACGGGAACATGTATTGTAGACAAGACAGCTGTGCTGTATCTCACCACACCCCTTTTGTTTATAAGTATTGATGATTTTCTGAGCTACCTCAGAGATGTCTCATGGTTTACCTTGTAACTCTTATTTCCTCTCTCACTGCAAGTAATAAAACTATTATTTGTTGCCAGCATAATTTTGTCTCGGTTCTATTTTGATTGAATTGCCATCACAAAGCCCATTCAGGTTGCAGGCAGTCCTACTCCTCCAGGATGGCACATCCATACGTGCTGTCGCAAGGTTTGTTGTGTCTCCAAGAAGACACCACAACAGCAGGACTGGTATCTGCTCATTTGTGTAAAGAGGAACAGGAGGAGCACTGCCAGAGCCCTTCAAAATAACCTCCATCGGGCTACTGGTGTCCATGTTTCTGACCAAACTGTCATCTGTGAAGAGAACACTGGCTCCCTGCATTTACCAGTGAACATCTGTGAAGAGAACACTGGCTCCCTGTTCTCTTCACAGATGACAGTAGGTTCACAGTGAGCACGTGACAGACGTGAAACATTCTGGTGATGCCGTGGAGAACGTTATTCTGCCTGCAATGTCATCCAGCATGTGCGGTTTGGCGGTGGGTCGGTGATGGTCTGGGGAGGCTTATCCTTGCAGGGACACACAGACCTCCACGTGCTAGCCTACCGTACCCTGACTGCTGTTAGGTACCAGGATGACATCATGAGATCCATCGACAGGCCTTCGGCTGGTGCAGTGGGCTCTGGATTCCTCCTGGTGTAGTAGGACAATGCCCGGCCTCATGTGGCCAAAGTGTGTAGGCAGTTCCTGGATGATGAAGGCATTGATGCCATTGACCTCCGCTCTTATTCCCCAGACCTGAATCCAATTGAGAACCTCAGGGACGTTATGTATGTGTGTATCCGAGGCTGCTTAGCAGTGCCATGGAGCTCACTAATGCCTTGATCCAGGTCTGGGAGAAGATCCCCCAGGACACCATTCATCGTCTCATCTGGAGCATGTCCAGATGTCTTCGTGAGCGCATACAGGCACATGGGGGCCATATACACTACTAACTCCCATTATGAGTTACAATGATGAAATTCATGAAAGTTGGAACAGCCTGTGATGTCTGGTGTGAGTCTGAATTCAGTCCTCAGTCCTATTGATCATTGGTCATTTTGTTCTCAACGAATTACACATTGTACAGAAAATATTTTGATCTTAAATTTATTCATTTCATCGAGGCCCGATGTGTGATTTAAGTGTTCCCTTAATTTATTTTAGCAATGTAAACAGATACTTTCTTTAATAAAATATAAATCTTACATTTAATGTGACATTTGCATCATAATTTACTGTAAATGATCAAAAGATCAAAAACAAAACACACAATATAGACCATTTAAAATAACTGAGTAATATGATTTGATAAATACATAATTATCTTTTTGTCAAATAAAAAACAATAATAAACTAAACAAAAGGCTTCCTTGAATGTTTGAACCAGATAATTAATATGGTTACTCCTTGGCTTCTAAGAGGGTTGGTGGTAAGAACCTAAATAACGTTCTTGGGTCCTCCATGGAACTAATAACCAATGCCTCTGACTTTTTGGCCGTACTATACACGTAAAAGTATGGGTAAAGTTTCTCCGTAAAAGGCTGATCAGTGAAAGAGTATATGTGCAACTTCTCGTCCACATCGTAAAAGGACACCCGACCTTCCTCATAATCCACATAAATACCTACTCTCCTGGGTCTAGGGTTCAGATAGTGGGTCTTAGAGGGGGAAGTACAAACCGTGTAGTCAAAGCCCTCTTTTTCCAGAGCAAAGAAGCCATTTTTTGATGTCACAAGGATCTCTCCTTTCCTATTCACGGTCTCCTTGGCTACACCGACGTCCCAGTCATTCCTTAGACCCACCTGGACCTCCCAGTAATGACGTCCAAAATTAAAGCCCTCCTCTCCCAAGACCATAGGATAGGTGTCAAACCTCTCAACGTTATTGGGCACAGTTATCAGGGCAGTTTTGGTGCATTTGATTCGTTTGCCGTAATCAGAAATACATAGCCTTTGATTTGCAGTGTTTGAGTCCAGCTTGACAACTTCTGTGGAACAGACAATTCATCACAACCTGAAGTAAAGGTAGATTATACAGCATTTTCACTGTTTGTAAGTATAGGTAGATTATACAGCATTTTCAATGTTCGTAAGCCAGCACTCACTTTAATTATATTCTCTAATTTTACTGTATACCCCGGGATTCTAGCAGCCATTCAGTTACTGATCAAGCGCCATAACCGCTATGCCACATTCCACTCCAGATTGACTTTCATTACATACTGGTGTCTAGAGTGATTTTGATTAAATACTGTTGTCTAGAGTGATTTTGATTACATACTGGTGTCTAGAGTGATTTTGATTAAATACTGTTGTCTAGAGTGATTTTGATTACATACTATTGTCTAGAGTAATTTTGATTACATACTATTGTTTAGAGCGATTTAGATTACATACTATTGTCTAGAGTGATTTTGAATACATACAGTTTGCAGTAGAATGTCCCATCTTACCTTTGAACACTCTGATGGTCTTCAGTTCTGAAAGAAAACCACAACATTATTGATTCTACACCACATGCACATTTATACAGAATATTTTCGCATTAGCACAAAGCTTACCAATGTCTGTGACTGTCTTCAATGCATTCTTGAATTTTTTAACCAGGTTAGACAAGGCTCTTCTTAAGGTTCCGATAGACAGGTTCGAATGGATGTTGATTTTAGACCAGTCCTTGGTGGCCGGAAGTGTGCGCAGGATCTGGTACGTCTACAGTCAGCAACAGCAATACAAACAATGAGAAAAAATCCAAACACACTGATGCCGACCACTAACATAGACACGGACCTGTAGAAAGTGGAGGTGGTCCTCAGTGTGTGAGAGCTGGTCCAGCTCAGAGCTTCTCCTCTTCAACTCAGTGACTTCCTCCTCCAGGTCCTTGATGAGTCCCTCTGCCTTGCTCTCAGCTGCCGTTTGCCTTCGCTCCATCAGCCTCTTCAGGTTGGTTTGACTTTCTTCAACAGAACCCATCAGTGCGGCGAAGAGTTTTTCACTCGCCTCAATCTCTTTGTGTGTGCTGATCTGATTGGACAGAGAGATGACAGTGTTAACCGTCAATGCCAAAAAGAATGGTTGCATTGTTTCTAAAGAAATACTTACCCTACTGAGCTCCAACGAGTGTTTGATGTCATTCCCCTTCTTCTGTCTAGCCTGGACCATGGTTCCAACCTCTGCCTTAGTGGTCTCAAGCTCAACCTAGTATATTCAGACAATATTGACTAGAACTTTAAAGTAAAATTCAGACATCTTTGGCCACTGTGACTCTGTAGAGACCTAAAGTCTCTACAGACTCTCCAGAAAACTGTGTACTGTTTTGAATGTGCCAATTTGTGCCAAACTTGCTTTCAAACTTACAAGGCCAACTGATTTTTTTGTTGAATAATAAAACGTTTCTGTTGTTGTTGTTTCATTGTTTTATTAAATCTGTAGAATCAAAGTATCATACTTTTTTGTCCGTGCCCTCTTCTTCGATGGGAACAGTGTTGTGAGCCCTGTGGTCTGTCTCTGTGCACAGAACACACACACATCTCTGGTCACTCCTACAGAACAGATCCAGGAGTCTCCCGTGCTTCTTACACATCCTGTCCTCTAGGTTCTCCACAGGATCGATCAGCTTGTGTCTCTTAAGCGACACCACTCTCTGATGAGGCTCCAGGTGAGTCTCACAGTAAGAAGTCAGACACACCAGGCAGGACTTCAGGGCCTTGAGCTTCGTTGTGACGCAAACCTCACAAGCTACCTCCCCTGGCACAGCTGAGAATTCTGCTGTATTGAGTTTTCTTTTCTTTACCTGAACTGAAATCTCCTGTATCACTGCATTTGTGGAGACCTCCGGCCTCGCGTAAAACCGTTTCATACAAACAGGACACTGACATAGGTCACTGTCATCCCAGTGTCTTCCAATGCAGGCTTTACAAAAGGTGTGACCACAAGGAGTGGTGACTGGATCGGTGAACAAATACATACAGATAGAACACTGGAACTGCTCCTCTGTCAGAAAGCTGCTGTCAACATTCAGTGAAGCCATTAGGTCCTATGGAGGAAGTAAATGTAAATATATGCATGAAATGTATCATTAATATGAAATAATTATATATATTTATGTCTTAGTCTAATTACAATGGCACACTTCAAATTCACGACATAACCTATGATCATTTAACAGTGGGGTTTGTATCCAGAAGATGTGACAGCAAAGTTAATGGTGGCCAATGTTAGCGGGATTGTATCCTCATTAGGGATGTAATACTATTAGCGTTGTTCTTTTTTATTATCATTATTCTTGCTGCAAACACATACACAGCATTCAAAGTGAACTAGCCCCCAGGCATCTGCATGTTTCCTAAAATAAGACTGGTCTCCACCCTGTTTAACATGACTCATTGAAAACATGAACAATGTTCAGCCGATTAACCCCAACCTGGAGTAGAACATCCATTTATTTTTCTTCCTCCAAGAAAGCTACAAAAGAGAAAAGAAAACATAGGCCTACCTTTTTTATTTCTTTAGCAAGAACTGTCCAGGAAAGCTTTTTAAATAGAAAAACAACTTGTCAGCACAACATGGACACAATCATACACACACCCCCACTAGTTCATTACAGAGTATCGTATTCCAGCAGCCCAGGGTGGTCCAGCAGTCTAAGCTGCCACTTCTGGTGCAGATGTACTTTGATTCTGTCCCACTCACTGCTCCTGCGCCTCTTTTCTGTCCAATGAAGCATTAACAACAGCTGTTGCAAAGAAAAGCATAGTATTCCTTTCACTAAGGAGGAGGACGAGAGGATGATAGAAACGTTAGGGGAGGAGCTAAGTCACACCATTTCACTGAAAATGAAACTTAAAACAAAGTGAGAAACACATTTTCTTTTCAGGATGTTCTTATTTTCAAGCTTCATGATTAAATCATCTCAAAGGGCGCTAAGGAAATCGCTAGACATTTTTTGACGGTATACATCACAGAGTAGGCTGAATGTTAGCCAGGCATGCGAAGCAAAAATGCAAGTCAGTTCTGTCTTCCCAGTTCAAGGCACAGCTACAGGAGGAGCCGCCACCCTCAGACACACACAAACACACAAGGACATCTTACGTTTTGAAATATCAATGGGTTCCCCTCATAATCCTTTACACTACTAACTCTTGGTAACACCCAAAGGGCACCTCAAAATGGACTGATTCAAATGTACATTTTCTCTTGATTTTTTTATGTGCTGTACATGCTATTTACTCTCCATGGACGTTGTAGTCTTTAAGAGTTGTTGTCTTTCTCAGCATTGCTTGATTGTCTCAGTGACAGGACATATCAGCATGGTGTCTGACTGTTTGTCACTACAGTACAGATAAAAGAAGGGAAACAACTTGTCCTTGAATTTGTCCTCCATGAACGTGTAAATGTGATTCTTCTCCTTCACGTCATAAAATGACACCTGGCCCTCCTCGTAATCCACGTAAACCCCAACCCTTTTGGGCCTGGGGTCAAGGGTCAGAGTTAACGGAGGGGTCGTGGAGACTCTATACTCCTGACCTTTCTTCATGGCCAGCGCCCAGTAGCCTTGGGAGGCACTGACAGCAATACGGCCCTTCCTGTTGACCTTTTCCTTGGCCACGCCCAGGTACCAATCATCCTTATCCCCAACCTGGACCTAAAGAGACACCGCAAAGGGGTTAGAAATGTCCAAGTCATTGAATCATTGTAATTGTTTCCAAAATGATTGACGTACCTCCCAATAGTGACGACCTCCGATGAAGCCCTCGAGGCCCAGGACGATGACCACCGTGTCGAAACGCTCCGGGACGTCTGGGAGGTCCTGCCACGTTCCCAGATGCCTCACCTGACGGCAATCCTCTGAAAGCTGAAGCCACGGGTTGGCGGTGTCCGGGTCAAGGGTCACGTCGACTGGGAGAAGGATGAACAAGGTGTTTGAAATGGCAACCACACCCAGAGAAGTTGTCTCGATAGTTCAAGTGTTAAATGAACGAGGTGGCGGTCTACCTGAGTATTTGAGAATCCTCTTGAGCTCTGTCAATACCAGCGTCAGAACCACAAGTCAGGTATTTCAACACAAGTACTTTACATAACTTTATCTATATGATCACATTAGACAATAAGATTGTGTAAGGAAATCTCACATCATATCAATCCTTCTTTTCGACAACCTACCAGTGTCCACAAGTTTGTCAATTTCTGTGCTAATTGCATCTTCCAGTTTGGATACTGCTCGCCGCAAAACCCCAACACATACATCAGATTCGACATGGGTCTCAGTCCAATCCCTAGTGGCTGGAGGGGTGCACAGGGCTGGGAAACTCTACGTCAGGAGACAGGAAAACGGTCACTCATTCCATTTAGAAAATATCTACGTGTCCATATTTGTGCTGTGTCTGTTTGCTGTACATCTATACACTCTGAAAACGAATGGACGCTGCTTGGGTAGCAAAGAGCAAATATTCTGGGTCCACATCGATTACATGGCTCGGTCCGCCCCAACCTCCCGGAAACCCCTCCCACCTGTAGGAAGTGAATGTGGTCCTCTGTGCGTGATAGGTATCCCAGGTCTGTGTTCCTACTCTGAAGTTCAGAGATCTCCTGCTCCAGTTTCGCTATGAGTCCTTCGGACCACCTTACGTAAATGAAGGAGACATGGCAGGAATTCAAACCATATACAAAGTACAGTGGATTATGGGTACTGTAGTTCCTCCTCTACACACCTCTCTGTCGATCTCTGCTTCTCCTCAATGGCTAGCACAAGCTGAGCCTGCGTCCTCTGTATGGACCGGATCAGCTCCTGGAACACCTGCATGCTGTCCTCAATCTCCCGCTGGGCACTGGACTAAAGAAAGAAGGAGATTGCATTACCCACTTCCCTTGACTTTACAGAATTCACACTTCAGTAGATGGTGACATTAATCATATAATGTTTAGTTAAAGTTAGTTGAAGACAAACTCTTTTTTTCAATGATAACCATGCCAGGTCAAAACAGAGAACCACATGGAATACAAGAAAAAAAAGAATCCCTCACATCACTGTACTACAAGACACATGACTAATCAACGTTGCCTCGGTAAGTATGTTTCGAAAGGAAAAAGGTATAATTTATCAGGTGTCAAATTAAATTTTCTATTGCAATCAAAATGTCATGTTTGATTACCCAATTTTGCATATTGCTCATTGGCAACTGGTAAGCAACAAGAGTAGCAATTCACAAGAAGCTGCAGCGTGCTACATTATTCTGTGTCATGAACTGTGATAAACACATGAATACAGTAATGCTAACTCTGCAAACCTGCCAAGAGGTCAAGGCTTAGTCCCAAAATACACCTTATTTCCTATATGGTGCACTCCTAGTACAAAGTAGCACACTTCATATTGAAAGAGATGCCATTGAGGTGCAGATTTGCAGATAATTCGGCTTTGGATGTGCAAGGATTAATTTAGACCTCACACATTTAGACCTCTCCCACACAGCTTGCCTGACTAGAACCAATAGATTTATTTGCAAAACTATATATTTCAGTTGCCGAGCGATAAAATGCATCAAACAGAATACAACAGAAGTCTAGTTTTCTTGTCCCCACATAAAAGTTAATTATACAATATCTTAAAACAAGGCGTTTATTTTGTAAGTTACAATATATCAGATGCGGACTAAATAAAATTGGTTGAATCCTATTGTCTTGTGTCTGTGTAGAGTCCTGCATCTTACATTGTTAATTACATTGCCTTTTCAATGACTCAACAGGTATCCGCCTCCCCCTCCCTCACCGAAATGGGATTAGCTATTCCACATTGAAAATGAAATGGTTGGTTCCATTACGCAAGGTAGGCAGCTGCCTGTGGCCCCAGAAGGCTTAGGCCCCCGTGACAATTCAAAGAGAAAAACTATTCAAACAAATATAAAAATACATTATTTATTAACTTAAGATCTGATTGTGTCGCTCAAATAAAATCATGCCTTCTAATCCATTTTTTGTTTCAGACCAAACCCCCGTCTTTTGAATGGTCTGTCCCATATTGTTTTTCACCATGCTACCCAAAGATGTTAGGTAGCTTTCTCAGCCTGAGAATGCTACACAACTTAACAGATGGACAGATACCTTTTTAAAAGATGAAACGCTGGTTTGTGAACGAGGCTGAATAAAGGACAGAGAAAAATGATGCAAGGGTCATTTGTAGCTTTGTGGCTGTGGCTACTAATTGTGTCATAAATGTGAATGGCTTCTGTATCCTTCAGATAATTATATTAAAACAAATCAATGTACTCTACTGAATGGGGCAGCAATGCAAGTGTCTTTGGAAGTGTCTGTTCCATTCAGCAAGAAAGAAAGAAGCTACGTTCAAAATGTTGCCATATTGATTTGATAAGGAAAATAAGGTAAAAAATAGATGATGTTGGGGCCTCAACCAGTGTCTTCCTAGGTCCCACAAATCTCTAAAACTGCCACTGGGGTCAGGGGTGTTGCCCTGCTAATGTATAAAATGAGTATGAAGAGGCTGCAAGGCAATGCCTGGAAATGATTTTGTGCAGCCCACTGAAGTTTTGCCCGATACAGCTAGACTGACCACATTCCCAGCCACGACACAAAATGTTCTACATCAGTACAGTAACTTCATTGCTTACATTGCATTGAATGCAATTACATCAAATATAAATCCAACTAATGCAAGTTAATACTCAGATGCTTAGTGTCGATATAACATTATGCAATTGAAGGGTTGATATTCTAGAATTTAACGATTGATCATCTAAACCAGCCAGGCATAGTAAAACAAATTGAGTTTGATAAATTATGTACAAGTGGTCCATTGCAAGAAGCATCAATCAAACACTTGTAAATTAAATGACTGTTTTGTTAATTACGTTTGACCAGGACCCTGAGAGCTTGTACCAAATTAAGTCAAATAGGTATTCAAACTTTTCCTGTGGGGCCCAGGGTCTTTCTATGTATTTGATCTATTCTGGAGCTAGCACATCTGATGAGACTTATTTGCTAATCATCAAGACTAGCAAAATAGAGATTAGAGAATCAGATGCGCCTTTTCAGTGCAAACATACAACTGTGAAAGCCCGTAGGGAATTGTTCGTTATTTTAGAGGCTGTCGGGAACCCACTTTATTTAATTCCATTGAGTGTTTGATCTCTTCCACTTTCTTCAGTCTTTCCTGAATCATCTGCTGAACATCTATCTCGGTCTTCCGCAGCTGGGCCTGTGGAAAATGTAGTGAGAAATAATTACTTTCAGTAGGCAACTGGGATCATTTATCATTATATGTTGGTTTTGAATATAAAGGAATATACTCTGACTATAAAGGAAACATGCATGTTGTTCAAATCACATGGAATTCATATTTCTTTATATATTTGCTCAGTGGGTAAAATAGTTGTTTTATATTCATATTATTTCCAAGAGGAATAATATCCTGGAGTGCACTGTACCTACACGTTTTAGTACAATGACCTGTAGCTACTGTCTATATTTTTAATATTTCCTAGTCAGAATCAACTGTCCAGAGCGAGACACTGTTATTTTGGCAAGCATATAAGTTATATTTTTGCGTGGCAACATGTGTTTATCCAAAAACTCTGTCTATTACCACTGAAACCTACTGGGTAGCCAAACACTGTAGGTCGCCAAGTTTAAGATTTAAATAGGGTTGGAGGTTCCTCCAATTCTAGTTTGTCAACTACACTATTTGCCATTGTGCTGAAATATATCCAGGCTTTGTGTTTTTCTGTGCCCCACAAAAAATTAGACTTTAGTTGAATTAACGGATTAAGAATATTTTTTTCCCATATTGGGTTTAGTCAAGAGGCAGCAGCCTACAATGCAGTGTAGTGATGTTGATATATTTCTATGTATCTATTGAGGTCACAGCGGAGACTTAAACTAGGTCTCCACGCGAATTGGTTGAGTTGAATTTTTTATTATGAATATATACTTCATGATTTAATGTATTACAATTGTGTGCGGAATGAACAAACCAGGTCTCAGTACACGTTTAGTGCAAAAAAAGTATATGCCCGTTTACACAACTAGTTAATTCACGTCCTTGCTAAATGAAAGCCATTTGTCAAGCCATTCTACATACATGCAATTTTTTCCCAAACGTATTAAGTGTCACTTACATTTAACTGTACAGTAAAGGTAGCATACACAGTAGTATTTTAATTTTTAGCCTCTAAACCCGGACAGGTAACTTTGGTCCTAGAGAGATGAAACACTTTTTACCTGCTCATCTGGTGTCCAAGGTTTCTATTAGAAGGATAGAGGGAAACTAGAGGTTTTTCATCCCACTGGGACCAGAAAAGCATAACCCTGATTTACAAACTCATCTCACCTTCTTATCAGTCCACTCCCTCTCAACAGGGACTGTGTAGTGGGCCCTGTGGTCCGTCTCGGTGCACAGCACACAGACACAGATGTGGTCCTTCTTACAAAACAGCTCCAAGAGCCTCTCGTGCTTGGGGCACATCCTTTCTTCCAGGTTGGCCACAGGTTCGATTAGCTTGTGTTTGGTGAACCTGGTGTTGTGATTCTTGATGTGTTCCTCACAGTACGAGGTCAGACACACCAGGCAGGACTTAACCGCCTTCATCCGGTCACCTATGCAGACGTCACAGGACACTTCTTCCCAGAGGCTGTGGTGTGGCGACGCCAGAGCACAAGCTGTGGGTTCCTCCGGCTTTTCCTCAGGCGTCACTTCCGGTTTTCCTTCCATCGGTCTCTCCGTTTCCTGGCTGGTTGTTCGTTGCAGCTGCGGTAGCTGTAATTTCTTCATCTCCTGCTTCAGCCTCAGCTCCTGGAGAAGTTTCTGCTGCTTTTCAACCAGCTCTTGTTGTTCTTTCTTCCTAATCTCCTGCTCCGTCTTCATCCCTTCCTGTTCTTTGTTTTTCTGCTCCTCCATCTTTTCTCGCAACTCCAGTTCTTCTTTGAGCTCCTGCTGTTGGAGGCGTTCTGCGTTGCTTACCCTGATCCCCTTGAATTGCTCAGCAATCTCCCTCAAGACAGTGTTGATGCTAATGTCAGGCCTCTTAAAGAATGTCTTCTTGCACATGGGACATTGGAACAGGGCGGTGGTCTTCCAGTAGTCTAGGATGCAGCAGCGGCAGAAGTTGTGTCCACAGGGTATGGAAACGGGATTGGTGAACACGTCTAGACAGATGGAGCAATGGACCTGCTCCTCTGTCAGATTTCCATGATTTCCTGCAAGGTAAGCCATTACTGGCAGAATAGACCACGCTCAGTCACACTTACAAATTGCAGTGTTCTCAAACACTTCACATTTTACATTGTAAACTCTGTATTATGGATCATACTTGAACTGCAAGAATCGGGTCATTTTATCCATAAACACAAAGGCTTCATAAAGTGGGGTTGGGTTATTTTTTCCCTGCTTTTCTTTGTATGTTAACTAAACATTAACTGGATGTTGACTTCTGTTGCCTCCATAATTGTGGAACACTATCAACATATTCAAACTTAGTTTTCATAGAGCGTCTTGAAAGTTTTATTAGAACTCTAACAGCACATCCAACTGTGAGCCAAGTGAGAAACATTGAAAAGGCTGTGGGCATTTCTATTCTTGAATGCCCCCCCCCATGCTAAATATACTAAGAAATAATTGACTTGGAAAGGTGTCTGTCAGCAAATGAAAGCTATAAGCACCAGCCCAGCTTTCACCTTTAAGCCGCAAGCATCTATGGACACATGGCTTGATTTCCAAATTAACACTATATCCTAAGCAGTGCACCATTTTGTGCAGTACTCTGTTAAAATGTAGTGCACTATATAGGGAATAGGGTGACAATTGGGTTGCACTTATTAGCTAGAAGGTTGGCTATTCATAGATGTAAAAGATGAACAACTTTCCAAAAATATCAGTCTGGTCTCTCTTCTGCTCTGCTTTCGATATCATATACACAAGGTTTATGCCCAAAAAGTACCTGTTCACTAGTCTTTGTGGATTTGAGAGAAAACTATTCATATACCAATCCCGCATTTCTAAATCAGTCTTCGGAGAAAAGAAACAGGAGAAAAGAGACATTATCCATAAGACATGTTCTCAGGCCATTCAATTCTAACTGAGTTCTATATGATTCATTCTCCTAGCCACTTGTTGTTCAAAATTGAAATATTTCAATGTTGGGATATGCTAAATCCTCGCAATTTCAACCTCTTGACAATCTGTTCTGCACACAAACAACAGTTGAACAATGACTGCATAAATCACACCTAAATACTTTTTCTTGCCGAGGGACTGAAAATGTAGAGAGACTAGCAGAATGGAGAGCGATAGAAAGAGGGTAAAAATGGTGACACTTACCAGAAGGCAGCTGCTGTAGAAAGCCCAGTGTACCCAGGGACCATTCTGGTCAACACTGACACGCGACACCACTGCCACAAACACCGTCTCTACCCTCCAACCTCCTGGCCCCAAAATATACCCTCTCCCCCTGCCCTTACCCGAGTTACCAATTTACACTGGCATGGTATGGAGCACTCTGCTCGAAGGGAAATAATACTGACCGTTTATCTGTCAGTAGGCTATTGTTGGCCATAGGTCTCTCAGTAAAGTTTTGACTAGTTTGACCTCAAAATTTCTGAACACAAATGCATACGACAAAATAAACATTAAAGAGGTTGAAATGTAATACAACTTGATCCGCAATATTAGGCAGGAAGCTTCAGGTTTACTCTGAAGTCTGCCGAACATTACTGTCTTTGTTGACATTCCTAATACATTTGGGATTAAAACAATTTCATGGGCCATTTCTTTTTTGATGATCAATCTTTATTTAAAAGTGGCAGATTGAAGTACAAAACTAAAAGTATATTATCAGTGAATGTATAGATATACTGTTATTATGTTTATATATACTTTCAGATTTACACGATCTCTGTGGAAAGGCTAAATATGTGAAAAGTATGGATATTTCTTAGTCAGAGAACCACCCCCTTAACACATTCTGTGGAGTGCCAAGTGTCTGCAGATAAACACCCCCTTGTACTTCATTATTTCACAAGTTAATTAAATTAACAAATTAGTTAGAAAATCCCCTTATATGGTTGTCTACGTCTTCACTTGACACCGTAAATGTTAAAGCAAAAACCCAGCAGACACTAGCCCTTCTGTGGAATGAGTTGGACTCCTCTTGCCGAACCATTTTCAACACCCGACCTAAATTATGACAAGATGACACTCCCAGAGTTCTCCTTGGTAGGATCACACTGTAAGGAATAATGCAGGCCTGTTAATCAAGTAAATTGTCATTGGTCAACATCAGAGCAGAAGGACGTTATGACTGGGTCCCAAATTCCCAGTTTTCTTAATGTAGGTCAAAGGTAGTTGGCATCAGGGCCGTGGACAGAAATCTAGTTGTCTTGTCTCAGCTATGCTTCACAGCACTGATGATGAGCGGTGCAGAATTCTTTCCCTCGTGACTGAGACAAGGGCTGAAGATGGGGTACAGACTTTCGTCAAAGGTATCCGTAAATGTGAAGAGGTGCGTGCGCGCCTTGACGTCGTAGAACGACACCTGGCCACCTTCATGGTCGAGGAAGATCCCGATCTTCTGGGGGAGAGAGGTGAGATGTAGGGGCAGTCGAGTGGACTCCAGAGCTTTGACCTCTCCGTTTTTCAGCCACAGACACCAGAACCTTTGGGAAATTTGAGAAGAGATGAATTTAGTATTGGAGCTGATCACTATATTCTGGGATTTTTGGTTGTAGAAGTGGCACAGTCGAGCCAAAAGAGGCAGAAGTCTCAGACGACAACGTTAAACAGGGAAATGTGATTTTTGTCACACTGAATAATACTTTCTGTAAGCAACACACTATCCAGAATTGTTTATTTGGATTTAAAATCCTGTATTTGATTTGTGTTCAACTACGTTGAAAATTGTACATACAAGAAAAACAGAACATCACAAGTCTTACATAGTATTACATATGAATTTGTATCCTTCCAAAATGTATATGTATGACACATATTAGTAAAGGATAGCGTTACCCTCCATCTGGGCTCAGATTGATTTCTCCCTTCCGGCGGGCCGACGCCCGTGCCACGCCCAAAGTCCAGGCGGTCTTGTGACCCACTTCAACCTCCCAGTAATGACGCCCCGAGGAGAGACCCTCGCGGGCCAACACAAACAACGCAGGGTTGAAGCGACGAGGGCCTTCCGACTGGTTCTGCTTTCGTTCTTCGTATGACACCTGGCGACCGTCTTCTGTCAGGACGAGGTTCTTCTGGGCCGTCCCTGAGTCTAGGAACACCTCACCTGAAGGGGAGGAGCAGAGAGAGAGCAGTGTTGATTGAAGTGGTGGTTCTATTGAGAACAGCATATAGAACCTTATCATTGAACTCATATGGTCATTTCAGAACCTTAGATTTTTAATACTCTGAACCTGAGGAAATCTAAGAATGCCATTCATACTGTAGTGATCCTAAGTTAAATGTTTTAGTGCTTATAAGACATTTTATATTTCTTCTAATTTATTTTCTAATTGACATTTGTGACTGCTTTTCTTAATATATGTTTTATTTGTTTTTATTGTTGTAATACAGGGCTCAGCTGTAAAAGGGACTATATAAAAAAAGTGAAATAAGGAAGACATGCGGTGAGCACCTAATTGGTAATTGGGAAAATAGTTATGCATTTTAAAAGTGGTCGATATGCATTTTAACATTAGACACCTTCACTGAACACCTTCCCTTTTCCTAACACTAATAATGTCCTGTATGTTTGTATTCATTCCAACTGCTATGATGGACCAGTACTGCCACTGAGTGGTTCAGAATAGACAAGACAGAAACAACTGGAGGGTGAAAGTAAAAATACCACCATTCTTTATACAGAGAGAAGGAACTCATTGTACTCACTCGCATAGTTCTGTAGTTTCCTGAGCTCTGCAAAACACACACACACAATCGGTCAGAAATGCATCAAATGAGTCAAAGTCCAAGCTGACACACGTGGAGGTTATCTGACCATGTGGTGAAATCCGTCTGACGGCCCGTTGTTGCCCTCACATTAACGACAGACAACCTAGCTTCAGCATCCATTCCGTTCACACTGTGTCTAATCTGATGACTCACCTCTGCATACAGTGCACACGTCTATATATCTCTGACTAAGTCACACCTAGACGCCGATCCAATTATACTGATCAGTCCACAGATACGTTCTGACACATAAAATAGGTTAGGATTTGGCGCTGGGAAGCTGTAACTAACTAATAAGAGGTGTGATTCTGACACTAGAAGTTGGTTCAGAAGAAGTACTGCTTCACGTTTTTTGGAATCGAGACTGAATGGCAGTCAGAGTAAGAGGCCACCTTTTCCATACAGCCTTTTGAGTTCTTCCTGGAACTTGTCGACGAGCGTGTCGACGGAGGATTGGATGGTACCCAGGTACAGGTCAGTGTTCACACTCACTCCTGACCAATCAATGGGCTCTGGGAGGGATGCCAATGAGGGCAAGCTCTGCAGAGGAGGACAAGGAAGGGTATAACAGCGTGTGAGTATGTGTGTGTGTGTGTGTGTGTGTGTGTGTGTGTGTGTGTGTGTGTGTGTGTGTGTGTGTGTGTGTGCGCGGGGTTAATCATGCTGCCAAAATCGCTATCTGCATTGGTCGTCAGGTTTTTGCTGATGTCTGCGTGCGTGTTCACGTGGCGTGTTCGTTTATCCCTTTACACCCTCTAAGTGTACCTGCAGGAAGCTGACTTTGTCCTGGTTCTTTGCCAGGGCTTCCAACTCTGCACTTCTCTTCCTGAGCTGACTC